>JAQGAF010000723.1:0-42103 GCA_034687865.1 Kryphioiulus occultus | reverse complement strand
TTTACAATGATGGTGGTTGTATCCACCCTAATGCGGCGGTAATTGCCGATTAAATTGGGTTGATGGAGTACACCCCCTACCACACGGTGTTCAGTTACTGATAGTAGGGTACTGAGTTGAATTGAATCGTGAATATTCGCTCTTTTTCTTGACAGGTTTATGTTGAGCAGATTTTAATTGACCCAACGGTCACCACATTAACTCAATGGAAGGTGAGTTCTACATGTTGACCACCTTCGCCTCTGTATGTTGTATGTTGACCACTTAGACTATGACACACAAAAATAATTTACTCTATGTATGTTGGCCAGCATGGTCTCAATATGTGAAGTCATGGATGATTATATTCATTGGCTGCTACAAAACTAATACTGATCACTGTACTGTACATCAAAGTGTTAAGTTACAGCTTTAAAATTCCAGTACTGCTGTACAGTACGTTTAATTGCTAAATAAATTTGCAGCACATTAGCAATACTGGTACTGTATAATGAACATTTTAATAAGATTATTCATGAATGATTCAGGAATGATGAATGATTACTGTTGATCAGTCTGCGACAGTCCCTTGGGCGGTCAACTTGCAGAGGCTCTACTGTATTATAATTATTATTCATAAAAAATAATGTTGGCCAAAATCCAAAATGGACGGTCCAGAGGTGAATTCGTTTGAAAATTCGTTTTCGAGCGCGTTCGATTTCTAGTCCATTGCACTATTTTTGGATAAACAAGCGACTGAATTTATTAGTTAAACCCTGGCGAACGACTCATAGTACATGGTTGATTCATTTTGATGGTTATATTATTTTTGAAGGAATGGCTTGTGGTCGTGTTGACCTGGTGCTGGACTTCATACGCAAAACCCTTTTTACGTTAGCTTGCATACTTCTAATACCTGCATGCAAACAAAGTAAAACATAAACAACACACAACGTATCGAAACCGTATCTAATCGAATTCGTTAGTAACACAGCAAGAACAAAGGTGCATATTGCGTAATGGTAGTGGCTAAAAGTCTCTGTGCTATTCCTCCCTATTGTACGCAAAAAGAGGGGTTCAATTCAGTATAAGTATGCGTAAGAAAACAATCATGGTTATATGCACGAAAATGGTGGTTGCAGAAATTGCAGTTACCATTTCATCTTACGAAAGTTATGACTTTAAAAAAGAAAAATGTAAAAAAGCTTGAGGGGTGGAGAAATTTATGACGGTTGTACTTGCACTTTTTCATCTAGAGCTAGACATGTAGGCTGGCACGCAAATTAAGGTGAATTATTCATTTGAATTGCCACCGTTTAGATGGAATTAAACGCAAATTAACCACGACTCTTCGTGTTTAATGTGCTGGAAAACTGCAAGGTGCATTTTCATATATAGATGTACATGTACTTTGCACGAGCAATTTTTAACGTACACCCACATTACAATTGTATATATGTCACTAGATAGTCATGCTCGTGTTTGAAATTATACGCAGGTCCAATTTGGCTTGCAAAAAGTGCTTCGCAAAACCAGAAATGAATGCAAAGGGCGTGTAAGGTGTTAACACTTATTACTCATTTCATGCAAATTACATCTTTAATTATAAACGAAAGCATTATACAAGTCTGTACTTAGTTGAGCGTATCATTTGTCCTTTTTTCCGGTTGTGTATAGCAACTGCTTTATAATGAACCTGAAACTTTCACCTAAGTTGTGTTTTTCATATCAAAACCCTTGAAAATTTCGACCCATTGGAACTTTCACCTGAAACTTTCACCTAAGTTGTGTGTTTCAAATCAAAACTCTTCAACATTTTGACCCATTGGAAGTAATCTTTGCAGGAAAAGTTAGTATAACACTATTATTCGTGAAACTAACAGGTCATTGCTACGATTTTTTAAAATGGCGGTTTATTTTAACGAATAACATTTTTGAAACTCCAAAATTTCTAACTTAGTTTATTCAAAAATTACACACATAACGAATAACATTTTTGAAACTCCAAAATTTCTAACTTAGTTTATTCAAAAATTACACACATGGAGTACAATTTTTGAGTTACAAATTAAGAAGCATTTAAGGAGAATGCCACACTAATATTCCGTTGTGTGGTCTAATTTTTAAAAAATTTCGTCTGCGGTCTTCCCTTCCGCATTAATATTTCTACCAAGTTATTTTCAAAAAATTGCGGCTGCTATTTCATCGAATAAGAATAATTTCCGGTCTCATATATCAAGAAATGTCGCTTTCAGTATTACCTTTACTTCTACTAACAAAATTGATAACCATATTATGAAATTGGATCAAAGCCATCATTTGTGAGCTTTCAAATAAAATTGCCTTCGGAGTAGGCTTCCTTATCTACATAAAAAAAAGAGAATTGTATTAAAATCGATTACGTATGGTCGAGTATTTTTTTTGAAAAATATTAAAATTTCCTTCATTTTACAGAAAGGCAAACTTTGGAGGGGCTGGGGTCGACAAATTCTAGACAAATCTCAAAGTTCGACCCTGAACATTTGACAATATCCCCATTCAATGACCGAATTCTGAAGAGTTGCAATGGGTACGAGAATATGGGACATGTCGCTCAGTTACCCATGGAACTAAGAATGCAGGGTCAAGCGGTTGTTCATTTTCATTTTCGACAGTGAAAGTGAATTGTTTTATTTTGCGTGCTAATTAACTTACATGTAACGGCCCAAATGGCTGTTTAATGAGCAGTTGCTGCACGTTGCAATTAAGCCAGCATTAATCGGAGACTGCAATTTCACCATTTGGAACAGGAACTTCACAGTTTCAATTAGCAAAATCAATGATGGTCGTTAGGCTTTAATTTCGGCGTAATTACTGCCTGCTCGTGTTCGTGTTTTTCTCATGAACCAGAGGTTATTATGCGGAATTCGTGAAAGTGCAACAGAATTTCATGAATAAGATTGCTTTCTTTGTGACTGACCCAGATTTGACAATTAGCCGAAGTCAGTGTATCAGAAATGTTAAGAGCAAGCATTTTTACACTAGCATTGTTCTTGGTGCAGACTTTAAAGAGTACCGAGCAAATTATCAGGTATATAAAACTCGAACCCATAAAGTTTCCTTGAAGTTTTTTTATGTCGTTGTTTGCAAGTAAATGCGATATAATTATCCAGAAAGTTTAATAAATGGGATAGAAAAGGCGTGGACGTGTTTTGAAAACTTTAAGGCATTGAAAACTTTGCTGGTTACATTTACGCTCGCATTAACGCAATATAACAAAGGTTATTGTCGTAATCTACATTTAAATGCGTGCCTGTGTTTTTCTGTTTACTGATAAGAGTTTGCCAATCTAGTTTCAGTTTTTTGGTCCAGTTTTGTGCATGTGCTGCCACATTACTGCAGGATTTCACGCATGCCTGCAAGTGATTTTATTGCAATTAAACCGTGTTTTCTCACAAAAAAGCACTATTTTTGCCACATCTCAAATAAGGAAAGTTGGAAATATTTCATAAATTTTTTGAAACCGCAACAAGCATTAATAACCTGAAAAAGTGTTATTTTTACTTATCACACACACGAATATGACTAGCTTTAGCCAAACTGAGGACTTTCCCATAGATGAAAAAATATACTTATTTAGCAGAATTTAGAGAGTTACATTTACCTTCTTACAACAAAGATGCAAGTCAAAATATATATTTTATATATAGGTATCTCCCTTGATCAAGAAAAGATGTTTGACGTCATAACTTTGTAAACAACTTTGAACTTAACGTAACAACCGTGTCACAGGGAACTTATTATTGGCTCTTTTTTGGAGCCCTTTATGGTGAAAGGGAAAAAACAAAACCAATGCATGATGTTTCTTTGTCGCATGAAGCAACTCTTTCTTAAAAATATTGTCATAAGTACGATAATTTACTTTTTTCCGTCTTCATTTTAAACTGGTTAAAAATGTACAAATTCCCTTCTTACCATAAGACTTGCAACATTTTTGCCACATCTAAAATTTAGGAAACTGAGTAATTTCAAAATATTTTTCATAGATCCTATTTGAAGCGGAAACGAGCATTAATAACCTGAAAAAAGTTTATTTTGGCATATTAAATGCATGCATGATTATTTTGCCAAATTGTGAATTTCTTTTTTCAAGTTGCAAATCATGCATCGAATCACCTTATATGGAAGCAGCCTGGTGCAACAATTTCGTGTTTAATTGCATTAATAAGCCTATAAACTTTTATCGTTAAGAGAAGCAGATATATGAGGTAATTTTGGGTTTTAATTAGGCATAATAACATGCCTAGAATCTGATCTACATTTAACCACTTGTTTTACATTTCTTTTAAATTAGAAAGTAAACTTCAGACCCACATACTGACGATATTACTTTGGCTTTCTCACAATTTATGACAGCAACTAGTCTTCGCAGACATTACAAAACCCATTATTAATAAATGATATTTGGAAAGTTGTGCTTCCAGCATTGTGTCTGTATGCAAATGCTTAAAAAACATGTCACGATAATTACATGTACGTAGCCTATTTCCTCATTGCTTAAAAATGCTTCTTTCTGGATTTCCTGAAATGTTGGAGCCTGGCATTCAGACAGGATTACACCATTTATTGCAAATATTGCTTCAGACTTTAAGACATAGTTTAGGTGATAAAAAACGTTGAAGTAATTACTGAAACCTCTTCGTCGTTTTCATATCCCTGCCCTATAATTGCAAAAAAGCCGTAATTACTAGTTAAACTAGTAAGCCGACAGACAAACTTTTCTATATTTAATATACCTATGCACAGCGTGGCAGTGGCTTAACCGGATTGCGGAATATCTTAATTTCTTTTTTTATTCGCATGAGAAATATCAAGCACTTTAATGTGCTTAGAGTAAAAAACAGTAATCATACAGCTTTTTCAAAGTGACTGTTCCAAATATTAATAGCTATATAACTTATTTTATTGCTTAAATTTCAATTGTTATGATGTGAGCATAAACTTAAAGAGTTTTTATTATGTTCACTAGTACAAATTAAAAACATTAGGACAGAGAATCATGTTTGTAAATTTTTCTAACAAGATTAGCACAGCCATCAAAAGTCAAATAGCGTATTGTTTATTGATAACATATTCCATGGCGCTATAACCTAACATCGGACTTTTAATACAATTGTTCGAAACACTAGTGTGGTCACTGAAACGAATATGTTTCCTCTAATGCCTTATAATTTTGGTATTTCCTAAACGGGAAGTGCAGCTAATCAATTCAATACATTCATAATTGAACAATAAAATAATGGATTAGGGGATACTAACACATTAATCGTATAGCCTGCACTGTACGGATCCCATTGACATTGTATGACATCAATATCAACTTTTGGAATTAGGTCACGAGTAAAGAAATCAAAATAATAAAATATGACGTCACTTATTGGGCAATATTGTCTACGTCTGGCGTTCATTTTTCATTTGCGTTGATAAAAAATCGTTCCATCTTAAAAAGTGCAATAAAAAAACTTGTTCCAAACTGGACAGTGTAATAGAAAAATTGTTCCAACTTAGAAAGTACAATAGAAAAGTTGTTCCATCCTGGGCAGTGTAATTGAAAAAACATTCCATCCTGGAAAGTATAATAAAAATTGAAACGACATAAAAACGTAAATAAAAGGTGAACGGAAATGTAAACAATTCGTTATTTATTTTCGTTTGTTTGTTCAGCAATTTATTTTGAAAATGTTACATTGACAGTGTAGAATCCTACCCCTTCTAAGGAAAGTTTGCAATAAATAGTACAAGATCACTGAAACATTTAACTGTGCTTATAACTTCCTTATTCCCATTGTATGACGTTAGCTGCAGATAAGTGTGAGCTTTGAATCCCTAAATTATTTCATTAAATTTGCTACATTGTAAACATGTATACATTTTCTCATGTCAAACGATGAGAAAAATTACTTTCATTTGCACGCTTGGACAAACTTCAAATTGATGCATTTCAATTCTGAATCAGTGTACACTGCAGCCAAGAAATACACATCAATCTTCCAAATTGCTATTATTTGAATCCCCTGAAAACTGCTGGACATTTTTCCCATAATATAAACATGCGTTTGGTGCGCTCATGGGCGTAAATTGGCGTTCTATATGCATTCCTCGGATGGTTGATTTAGTTCAAAAGATATTTTTTCTTTTGCAAATTATTTAATTGTGTGGCGTTGACGCTCGCACAGGCGCTTTATAGCCTTGTTTGTCAAAACATTGTTTCACTTTCTTTATTGGTCGTCATACTGTGCGTACCTTATTTCATGCAGTATGTTCTGAGCATGATTACGGTTGACCAGGTACGGACTCAGATACAGTGTATAATGAATTTTACAGTTTATTAGTTTTGGAAACATTGCTAATGCGTGGGCGTATGGCAGTAAGTATGGCGTTCAAAATAATGCAACGACATCTCGCAATTAACTCCAGTTTTTATTAGCAAAAAATTGGATTTTTTACTATAATTGAATTTGCCATCGAATTGAATAATTGTGCCAGTGGGCCACGCATTTCTAACCAGGTTAGATTTTGGGAGGAGGCTCAGCATGCCATATATCTCCTCGCTACCATGTTATTTAATTACACTGATAATTGAGGTATTGTATCTGATATTACTATCTTAAATTTTGACAATTGGACTTTACTTTGGAATTTCATAGATGTCTTTGTGTTGGAACGATGATTTTTTGTTGTTGCAAAGTCGTCATTTACAGAAAATGTGTACAGTATGGCTTGCCCTTCCAAGGTTATGGTTATTGTATACTTTCTTAGCATTAAAGACTGTTTTAAAACAATAAGAACATTTGATAATTAATTATGCTCATTTATTTTTATTCAGCCATTAATCCCAATAAAGGCACGCATTTTCGATTACCCTCATTTGTAAATATTGGGTATCATTAACTCTTTGCCCCAGTGGTTTTAGTTTAGGAGTTTTTATATACATATTATGAAATGGCTGTATAGCTGTTTAGAAACCGATACCATTAACTGCATGTATGCGGTGATTGTTTCATTAAAACTGCATCAACAACAATGGGCCCTTTAACCCTGTTTAAAATGAAGTCGTAGCCTATACTGAGATAATGGAATATCTAATAGCTATTTGAAAAAGTTAATTATCTTATATGGAAAAGGAAAACTAATCGACGATATGACGTCAAACCGCTTTTTGACCACGTGATCATCCGAATGAAAAATGTATATTTTGACTTGTATAACAGTTGTAAAAAGGGAACATTTAACTCTGCAATTATTCATCTGCCAAATTTATTCATATCTGAGATTATAAATGTGTATGTCCTCAATTTGATAATCCCTGCAAAACATTGCGCAATGAGCTTCTTCAATCCTGATGTTTTTGTCAAATCGTGACAAAAATAAGGGTTATCTGTCTTCGTTTTTTCTCATGCTATTGTTTTCAAAATGA
The DNA here is from genome assembly GCA_034687865.1 of Kryphioiulus occultus. Taxonomy (NCBI): domain Eukaryota; kingdom Metazoa; phylum Arthropoda; class Diplopoda; order Julida; family Julidae; genus Kryphioiulus; species Kryphioiulus occultus. The sequence goes on along the minus strand of JAQGAF010000723.1, from coordinate 34,668 downwards.
ATTGTCTTTATGCCTTTCTAATTATTAGAATTATAATTAAACGACATTGTTCTGCGACTAAATTAAATCATACGGTAGGCAAATTAGGACAGTGCATGACACGTTTTATCCAAACTCTCTTATCAAGTCCATTGAAAAATACCAACGTTTAATTACTGGGTTTTCACCCTCTGAAATAAATGATAATTGTGGCATTCAATTCTTAAGTCGAATTAGCACCATGGCGTATTATTTATTCATGATTACAGTATAAGGTGCAGTTCTGACGGTTTTTAATTCATTTCAAAGTTTACCCATAACAATATCAACATAAGCGATCTAAACCCTTTAGAGGCATGTCAGTTTGGTAAACTAGATTTACAGTGATGAGAAAATGCCATGACATTGTTATAATAAAAATTCGTTAATTGTTTAATTTACTTTCGTGTTTGAATTTGATAAACATCTATCAAATTTGGTTTTGACATGCGATTGATGTAGATAATAAATTGTTTAAAAACATACATTTATTAATTGTATATGCTATGCACCTGTTAAAGATTATGATTCCGAAAGTTTACGAACACCATCTTGTTCTTCTAAACGGCATGTGAACAAATAACATGACCAGAATACCTTGTTTACTACAATACATGAATGTTGAACTTCAAGATTGATTTCAAATTGCCTCTTTATTGTCTTTATACATGTACATGTATGTTAATTGGAACAGGATACATATAACACAATCCAGTTGCATAATTCCTGAAGAATTATGTGGTATGTCAAATTTTTATTCTCATACTTATGAAATAAAAATTATTATTTATCGTCTCTACTTTACGGATATGTTCTTCAAATTTAAATTCTTAAAAAGCGGCATATTTACATATACGCATTTGCAAAACGAATGTTTTTCCGTTCCATGTAGCCTTTCTGGTTTTTCTTCGTTTTTTTGAAGAAAATCTAAGATGACCGCCTAAATGTGCCTATTTACGGTCAAATCACTTTTAAAGGCTAATCACTCGCAATGCTCGGTCACTTCAGCAACTCGTTCGTCAAAAAAATGTTAAAATGCTAATTTTGTCTTTGGTGCATTTGTTTTTTGTGAAATTCTATTTTTTAGGTAAATCGGTTTATCCTGGCCGCAGCCTTTGATTAAAATTCTGTGTTGATCTTTGTGTGCATTTTGGGCGGTTTTGCCACGTCCTAGGGGCTAAAAGTTGCAAATCACTGTTAACAATTAAAGCCAAATGTTCATTAATTTCATCATGCATGCAAATTATGTTTGCAAAACGCAGTGAAATGGCTTGGTTGATGTTTTTGCCAATGGCGCATGCATCCACCTAATTCATCAATCATGTATGAATTGCCTTGGATGCTAATTATTCTTCTTTTGAGCGTTGGCAGATTATTTTTGCTCACGTTTTGAGCATTTTTTCAAGTGGAATCGTTCCTGTGAGAATTTATCTTCACTAAAAGCGATTGTGCAGATTCGCAATTTAGGTTACAGGTTTCAAATGTTATCGCACAAAGGCATAAATCCTCCATAGATGACAATGAATTAGCCTGTGCTTACCATGATTTAGGGTTGATGATCCACAAGATGATCCTTAACTTTACAACCCATTCTTCAGATGCTGTAAGGATGTGGAAGAAATATTAATTAAGAGCTTTGAAATCACGAAAAGATTTATTGACATCGTCTTAATTCCTCACTCAGTCACTGTATAGGCTCGTTAGATTGTGGGATCAGAACAATAGATCGAGAAAATCGCCAAAATTCGCACTGCTAATATGCTAAAACAGTACAGTAAGGTTAATTATGTGTGTAGGTGTCAGGGGTAATAGGAAACAATGAACGCTTACTGTAATGCGCATCCTCTGGGTTGAAACGACAGGGAGCGTGTAATTTCTCCTTATCATTTATAAAAAAATATATCATGCCATCATTAAATGTTTATACCCGATTTACAGAGTGCGCACAAAACGATTTGGTCCACTTTGATATCGTGTTACACAAAGGAAAAGCTGAAAAACGAAACAATGTGCTCGCAAACTGCCTATTATGCACGGCATTTGATAATTTGCGCAACTAGATATAGGCAGCTTTAAACAATTGCATCTGGATGATTACAGATGACGTCTGATATGATGTTTTCATATGGTGTTTTTTGAACTCTCGGCAACAGATCCCATTTAATTACATACACGTACAGTGTATATCCCAAATAATTACTGTTTGCAGAGAATTCGGAATCCAAAAACAATGAAAATGATATTTTACAAGGGGATTTACACCATTTTTAACCTCTTTAAAATGAAGAATTAGACGGAAATAATGGGTTCTTATAGTTAGTTTTTTTTTTAAAAAAAACTGATTTTCTTATGCAGTGGACTCCGCTTCATGTGATCACATTGGGCCCAGGCTATTTTGATAACAATAGCCGAATGATAAAAAGGCGATGGTAATTTAATTTGAATTCTTATGTGCATATACATCACATAATTTCAATTTACAAAGCTATTTACAGCTAAAAAATCACTTACATGTATATGAATATGAGAATTTTATTAACGAACGTATACAAACAAATTATAAGCAAAACAATGTAAGTGATTATAAATACATTTATGAGCCTGCAGTTTATGCTATTATTTTGCCTATAAAGGAGAACAGAAAGTTTTGCTATTCCCATGGTTATATCTGGAATAACTATCTCCAATGTGAAAAAATGAGAAAAAAAATTTTAATTGGGATTCTGGTTAATCTGTCTACGGATTAGCCACGAGATGTTTCCAGTCATAGTCTAGACAAGAATTGATTATACAGTATATTGTTTGACTTTCCCTCGTGATTCATACAGTTTTATGATAGCGATAAACTGAAGCTATAAATAGCCGTTTTAGTATATAAGTAATTTTTCAGCCAAAACAACCTTTATGTGAAATAGGCATCACCTGATCAAGCTTTTTTAACTAGCCAGCAATGTAATACAAGTAATGTAAATGTACATGTGCAATATTGAAGTGTCGAATAAATTTGCTTTTTTAAGCAACTTTAATTCTTATTAACCAAATCAAGCAAGTTTTTATTAAGTTGAAATCGCCTACAATGGCATACGTGTACTGCATGTACATGTGCAATGTTGAAGTGTTGAATATATTTGATTTTTTAAAGTAACTATAAATATTATTAACCAGATCGAGCAAGTTTTTATTAAGCTTAGTTACTTGTAGTTTAAAGTAAGAATTATCGTATTTTTTTAAAATCTTTATCTTCCACTAGGACAATTTGAAAAGCATGCTTCCGTTATATCATCAAGAAAATGGGGTTACAGTGTATGTGTAATTTGAGGCATGTAATAACATGCCACTGTAGATTGATATATCAAGTGAAAAAAAACTTTGGTTTATGTTCCGGTGAATAAAGTGGTCAAAAGCATAAGCTATAATTTCATTACTTGATTTCAGCTGCCTTTACACTCGGCCTATTTGGGTCTGAGTACAGTAGGTTTTCAGCTGCATGGTATTTTTGATTGCCACAGAAAAACTTGTAAAAACAGCAATTTTTTTTTTCGTATTAACCATGAAAATGCGCAACACGAGCAGCCCATCCCTACCACCACGTGTAGTAGATTAAGGCCGAAGTAGCGGTCAACCGTAAGGAGGTTGATGACCGTGTTGATATGTTCCCAAAGGGAAAATCTCTCAAAAATTTATGATCAATTAGTCTGAAACATAGGCGTTATAGATTGTTAAATGCGAAATTTAAGCGATAAATTTCGTTCATTTCGCGTTGGGCCATTGCCATTTTCAGCAGAAAAATCGAAAGTGGTTTTCAATAGTGGGTCACCAGTAGCATGGAAAAATAAGCTTATTAATTTTGTTTATAGTTGAATCTGCTGTTAAACCTGTGGGCTGCTACTGACGTTTGTTAGTTTATTAAAATTTTATTTAAATTATAAATATGCTTTAATATGCATGTAACATGTTCTTCAAACCTAACACAGTTCAGAGCACCTTTTGAAATACATCATTTCACAGAACATGTCTTGTAACTTTTGGCATAATTTAATTTGCCAGGGTTCCTTCAGGCCCAGAAGTTTTGGAAATGTCAGGAAAATTAGATAAGCCTAGAAAGTCAGGAAAATTGAATTTACTTTGAAAAATGTCAGGGAAATTCAACATCAATAATGGTTTTTGCATGCGTTTTACATCATCATTAGTGATGAAAATGTGTTATATCTGCTGTTTATGGCATTCCATTGCACTGGCATACACCATATTTTTTTTGCATTTTAGTGGTCAGGGTTGTCATGGAAATTTGTTTTAAAACCTGGAAAAGTCAGGGGAAAATCAGGGAAGTTGAAGATTTCCTCTCTGGGGGAGCCCTGTATGCTGATTCGTGTCAGAAATTCATAATGGCTGACCGATTCCAAGTCATGTGACGTATTTTCTTACGGTTTGTCGACATTTGAGCATTCGTGAAATAATAAGCAGAAGCCAATGACCGGGTTTAAAATGCTCGAAGGTATAAACGCCTGAGATTATCACGCATTAAACGAGTGTTTTAACGCTTTTCCTCAAAAAATGAGACAAAAATTGCTACAAATCAGGCATGTTGAAATAGACTCAGGTAGATTAGTTTTAATTTATATGAAGAATTTCCTAATAGACTAATTGGGTTTAACAGCTTGACTTCAGATGAAATCCAGGAGCGTTGTGATTTTTTCCCAAAAAGTCCACTTTTATGAAGCCATTTATAAGATTTCATTTTTTTTATTAGCCAACATTTTCCTTGTTAAAAATAATATGAAATGTGGTCGGTTTCATGCTCGGCAAGGCCCGAAGAAAATGGAAATACTGTTTTGCAATGCTTATAAAACAGACCTTAAGACAAAAACTGTAACATAAATCATGTCTGTGATGTAGCGTTACGTTAACTCGGATGTAACTAATTGTGGTGATAGTGCCATCGCCAGCTTCGAGCACTATTCGAGATGTCATGCCACCAATTTCTGCCTGAGATGACTGGTTTCACCCACCCTTAATTCTCAACAGGATAATATGAGGTTCATGTAATATGAGGCTTCTGATGAGTGCGCTGGAATGTTGATAATCAGTGTAAAAATGTTAGTTCGTTAAGGTTCCTGTAAAATATGTTCTTGTAAATTTTATGTGTGAATGGTATCTTCTCAGGCATAACATACTGTTTAAATTCCTGGTTAATTTTTCATATAATTGGTTTTCTAACACTTTGACCACACTGTGAACGACTTGATAACTCCATTCCAGAGATACATGTACAGGGAGATTATAATGTCCTACAATCATTAAAAATACTAACCTTTAAATAGGCTGCTAGAGTTACCAGTAACAAATTTTAGAAAAAAAATAGAACAACGTCTAAAATGGCGTCTATGCAGTGAAACGCCACATGTGATTTATGATGCAGTTTATCATGATAACACAATCACAAATCAGCGTTAAGCGCAATTTCAAAACCAAATTGGATTTATATGAGATTTCCACACTGTAAAAATAATCCAATTCGTTGTACGTACTCTCTTCAGAAATGGCGCTTAACACTGATTGACGGTTTGGTCACATATGATACCAGTGGCCAGCTTGAGAGCTTTCATATATCGGTATACATGTATGTACATGTTTGATTCACGCGATCGAAGCGCCGCCTGCTGATACTCCATATAAGCCAATTACATGAAATAAAAAACTAGGAGTTCTACCCTTTTCCAGAATTTGATTCTTGTAACTATTAACATTTCTTTAAAAAATTGTAATGAGGGTGTGACAACATGATCACCCTGTTTTGTCCAAGAAAATTTATATATTAATACCAATTGTGACATGTTGCTCTCATTTCTAAGACTCACAATTTACCAATTTACCATGTAATGCTTGAATACTTACACGATAAAGCGACAAATTTAGTACTTTTTTTATAAGAATGGCTGTCTGCTTATACCCACTTTGCAATTCTATTCGAAATCTTTTATATCATTGAATCTTGTTTTATTTTTTACCGGAGTTACGCTTGTATTATGTTATGCATTTCAAATTGGATATAAAAATTCGCAATAATTTAGCTAAGCCAACTTAAAATTCTTCAGCAGTCTTACATGTGTTCCTTGCCAGTTTATGCGAAAAATTGTATGCAAATTCGCCTTTGGCATCCTGCACCTGTTCCGTAACTTCCATAATTTTTATAATTTCGGACATGCGTGTGCAACTTATCCTACTTGACAATGACACTCATCGCAATTAACTCACGCAGTTTGAAATCGCTTTAATCGGCAAAAAAGTATCCAGTTTATAGTATCACTGATTTTGCTGTTGCCGATCTCATAAATCAAGCCTAACTAACAAGCTAGTTGTTTTCGTACCCAGTAATTATCTTCAGATGTTCATCACCTCTAGTATTTTGTCTTGTTTTTGTTTAGCAATTAGTCCTTTTTCCCCAGACTGTGAAAACATTTGCTTTTTATCAACACTAATTACTGAAAAAGCTCATGTTAAATCTATAGCAAAGCAAAAGGTTTCTGTCGATAGTCACTTTCCAAAACCAGTGGTAATTTGTGATACAACCACGAAATTAAAATACATAAATAAAGTGAAACAATGCATTCGATAAACAAGATGTTGAAAGAACCGAATATGGAAACATTATTTAAAAAAAGATAATTGCATTCGCACGTTACGTTTAATTTAATTAAAGTTGTATTTGTGAAATTTAAGAAAGCTTAATCATAGAATACTTGAGTATTGTCCTCCCTCCAGCATAGACATTATGAGGACGTGGGCTTCTCCTAACGGCATGTAGGCTGGCCGAGATTGCCTGATGTTTAGGGGCAGCTAAATCAGAAATTACATTTTTAGATAAGTTTATGTTAGGTGAAACAAAAAAAATAAACAAAAAGGATAAAGTCAGCAGGACATGTGCAGAGGTCATTCTTGTATAGTTGAAACATAAATTAATTTATATTTTGGACACAGTGAGAGCAGAGACTATAACAAAGTTTATCAGATAATTTACCACTGGTCTTAAATGTATATGTTATCTTGCGTCTATGCTGTGGACTCCGCTTAATGTGATCGCGGATATTGTTTTCATTCGTTATTTTAATCAACAATTCGCTTATTGTTATCATTTTTCCCTCTTGAAGAATTCGTAAAACACGAGAAATGAGAAGTTTTGGAAGAAAGTATGTAAAACGATGTTCCATCTGCTATGAATATCGAACATTTCGAGGAATATTCTTCTAAATTTTCGATATTTATTGACGAAAATTTTCCAATAGCAGCCTAAATGAGTAAATCTGACACTTGCCAGGCTGTCTGTGAGTCAAATAAAGCTGACTGGTGAAAATGATTTTGATATCGACGAATATGAAAAGTGCATCTAAGTTGAGAAACCACCAAAAAGGGCTGAGATCAAAGAAGCACATATCAGTTGATATTCATATATAATACATGTATGAATATGATAATTTCATTAACGAACTTTTACAGAAAAATTGCAAGCAGACCAATATATGTTATTTTTTGAGTTGTAAACAGCTTTGTTAAGTTAAGTTAGTCGATGTTTATGTACATGGCAATTCAAATTAATTTCTTGTCATTCGACTATTGTTATCAAAATAGGCTGGACCAAATGTGATCGCATTAAGCGGAATCCACTGTAGTATAATCTGTCAACGACTGCTTCATTAAATGAATCAATTTCTCGTACCAAAAATGCAGTCACCTCGCTAAATGTTTGTAGCAGAAATAAACCGAGTCATTCTGTCTATATTGGATTCATTGCAACTACAAAATATGCAAAAACTTCGAGAAAAACATTTTCAAATAAAAATGCAAATGTCTGGTCACCGAAGCCATCTTCCGCCATATGCCCACTCCAGTCGGCCAATGACTTCGCCAATCTGCACTTAGTGGGCCCAGCCTTAGGCGCACTAAATATGCAAATGTCAAATGCTTTTAATTAGAGCACATGCACTGGTTCAAGTGGCCTAAAACGCTACATTTTCAGCTCGCGTGCAATTTGGTGGCTTCGACATGTTCCGGAACATGTGCCAGTCTGCACTGATATAATGTATGACCGAGAGGCGGATGAAGAAATGCTTGTTGTATTGATGTCAGTCGGCTTCTCATTGAAATCACCGATGAGCATTTACTCCACCCTTTATGCAAAAACTGGCTTTGGTATCTACCATGCCTTAGGCAGCAGACAATGAGTGAACACCTCCGTGTAATTATTATCTTTATCTACAGGAATCAATCAGATTGGCAAAAGCCAATAAACTCAAGGAGATGACAGGAAACGATGGGAAACGTGCTACCGAAATAGAGCGGTTTGATCCATGGCACAGTGCTGCCCCCTGCGGTTGTTCCTGTCCTTTTTTTCGCAAAGGTCTTGCTCTGGAAAGTAATAGAAAGTATTGTCGCTAATTAAGGTGATGTGTTTGCGCAACCTGCTGTAATCGATCTTTATTTAAAAAGCCGTAATGGGTCGACAACTAATGGAAACGTTCTACTTCACTAATGAAGAAGAGAAGCGTCTTTTTCCTAACCTTTTCAAAATGGCGGCCACGACAAAAGACACCTATGTTCCAAAAGACGGCTACGCTCCAGCACCCTAATTGCAACGTTTTTTCAATGGCAATGCTACGCGCTCTATTTTCCACGCAATTAACGAACCCTCAAATTTGCATGTTCAATTCCCGAATCCCCGCGATGCTAGTCACTGATGACAAATCGGGGAATTTGTTTCTCGCGACATTTCGAACAGGTGGTTGCACCGACAAAATACGCATAAAAGAGACAGTCAATTGGTCTGGCCTGTGTTTTATGAGTCGCCCGCGTGCACAACACTAGTTGAGAATATTTCTTTAACTATCTGGCAGCACTGGTTCGTACTACCGTTTTTTGTGGAACTAAACTGGCTTCCATAGTGGGAGACTTAAACGTTATCGAATGTACATCGAAATAAGTTTTAAGTCACTTTTAATCAATAGGGTTGAGTTTATGAAACTTAAATACAAGTAGACACACTTTCATCTCAGTGGAATATTCGAGTGCAGCTGTGGAAATAAATTAAAGTAGAACCTCTATAAGTTGACCACCCAAGGAACTGTCGCAAACTGGTCAACATAAGGAGGCTTGTAATGATACAAGAATATAATTCCGTGAACTACGTGTACTGCATATTTGTATAGCACATTTTATACTGCACATTTTATAGTAATCATTCATCATTCATGAATAATCCTATTAAAATGTTCATAATACAGTACCAGTATTGCTAATGTGCTGCAAATTTATCCAGCAATTACACATATAGTACCGGTATAGTAGGGATACTGATGGGGTTCAGAACTCTTGTACCTCTATACCGGTAGAGACAGTTGCAAAATAGAGACTGTGCAGTATAAGTTTTGCAAGCAGCCAATAAATTTAATCACCCTTGACTTTACACGTTGAGACAGATAGTAAATTACTATTGTGTGTCACAGTCCAAGTGGTCATCATACAAAATATAGAGGTGTGGTCAACATGTAGAGGTCACCTTCCATTGAGTTAATGTGGTGACCATCTGATCAGTTAAAATGTGGCCAACATACGGAAGTGGTCAACATGTGAAGATTCTACTGTAAAAGAAATCGGACATGATTTCAAGGTTATGGCATTGCCGATTAAATCAGGTCGATGGATTGAATTGCTTTAATTCATCTTCTTTTTCACAAACTTAGACCAGGTGACTGACGATTTGTCATTTCGCCAAGTAATACTACATTAAAATTACACAACTCAAAAGTTGTCTACAACTTGTATTTACAAAAGCAGGTTTTTAAATCGTGTTGTCATAGAGCATCATTGCTTCCGAAGTGACATACCTATACATTTACATGTGCCTGCCAGTCCTGTGAAAACAATGGAGTGCCAAGATGTTTTTTTCCCAAAGGTGTAGATAATTTTGCTTGACGTAATCCTGTTTTATACCGGAAATTGACAACTTTTCAGTTGTGTAATTTTAGTAATGCTAGTGCGATTTGTGAAATGCATGCCGAAATGTCACTTTTCATTCTTTTCATTCACTTTCCATGGGAAATCAAAATTTATACTTGAGCGAAATTTTGCAAACGTAGACCAGAAACAGGGCCGGTTTAACCACTAGGCAAACTAGGCTGTCGCTTAGGGCGACAAAAACTGAATGAATATTCTGTATCATATTATTATTCCTTCGTCATGCAAATTATAAATGCAGATTTGATATTCATGCTGATTCACAACATTCAATTTCAAAAGTTAATTTGTGGAGGGAGGGCCAATGCTAAAGGTTTGCCTAAGGCGCCAAATACCTTTGCGAGGAGGAAGATTACATGCACAGTGTACATTTCAGGTCTGATCGAAAATGACATCATTTCTATCAGAGATATGAAGTTATTAATGGATTGACGCAGACGAGGCACATTTTTTTAAAGAAAATAACTGAATTTTTGGAATTTTGGATTGATGGATTTTAAACCAATAATTTATAACAAGCCAATCATGAAGCATCATTCAGTTCATTATGTGTCATCAATCGGCTACCCCTATCCGCTACGATGGTGACATAATACTTGAACGTCCCCTTTCTGGATTCATCAAATTGCGTTTCACTATAGCATTGCAAAACCGTGCTGAAAAAGTGAAGCCTGCACGCGACTCAGCGAAGATGGTGAAGTTGTTGCAGTGATGTTTGGTGCAATTAAATATACATGTATGTTTTCAAGGATTAGATAATCAAACTGGTTTTTTTCTGCTTTCAGGCATCGACTGCTGCTTCTACTGTCCATAGCGGCTGTTTGGCTTCTAATGGGACTTTCGGAAGGTGGGGGCATAGAAAACCCAACGATAACATACACTCCTTTAGAAACAGCTGAATCATCCAGAAGTATAGCAGGGCACGAGGAGGAAGATTGTGCCTTAATTATTCCACGAAGTGGGAAAAGTCGTCTGTATGACCATGGAATTGGAGTACTGAAGGGTTATGCACCATTCGACAGGTTGGTTCACTTTAAATTCTGTTCAATGTGAATTGAGTACCCTATACTGATATTATTACTGTCAGTGTGCTTTGCGCAGTTCTGGTGGATTGATATTGTATTTTTATTACTGATTATTAACCGAATTTTCGGAATAATGACAGTAGCACTGATCGTGTTGGGTTGGCATTTGAGCTAACAAGTTGATGAGGTAAATTATGGACTGCGTCTTGATAAGGCGTTTCGGAAGCGATTTCTGCTGCCAATTTAAGAGTAAAATGTGTTCTAAGGAATGTACATGTATATTTAATATTTTGCTTGTCTATGTTATGCATTAGCATTTGTTTAAGTTGAGTAATTTGCATTATTAACTTATAATTTAACCAGAAATGAACGCACGAATGAAATGCGGGATGCATAACTGTGAATTGGAGACTACTTTTTTATCTAATTTGGTTTTTATCAGGGTGTGTACCGGTACCTGATCTAAAATGTTTTTTTTTCACCATATAAAACGCTGTATATAATATTGAAATTTTCAATGTTTACTTTTTTTTCCAATTTTTGTGCTCGAGCCTGAATTCTTTCCATGTTTACTCATTTTTAAAGACACAACTTTCTAAGGAAAAGCTAAAGTTAAAGAGACACGTATAATCATTTTTCAAAGCAAAACAAATGCGTTAATTAGGGCCCTGATTAAACAGAAAATTCACCAAACAAAAAGGGTGATCATAATGTCTTTCCCCTCATTACACAGATTCGTTTAAAAAACTATAGTTACAAGGAACACATTTTAATGATAATAATAATATAAATTTATTCTATTAAAAATATAGAAAAGGACAAATTCGGGTTGAAAGTTCAACACTAAAACGTCATCTGTCAGATAAAAAGCACAACAGTAAGACAGTTAATTGATACAACTCGAAGAAACAATACATTAAAAGTGTAAACATTAAAATAAGCTTAAGAGTAAGCATTCACCAAAATCATGTTATTTCGTGTGAATGGTTCACAGGGAGTACCAGCGGCGGCCCTGTAGTTACTAGAATCCAAGATGGCGCCTATGTAGGAAAAAGTTCAAAGCACTGGTATCATGACACCAAATTTCCGATTACAACGCCGCCTGCTGGTACTCACTGTGAATGAAATTCAGGAAATAAAAAACTGGGAGTTCTTCAACCTTTCTATAAAAATTTGTTCCTTGTACATTGTAACCCTTATTTTTTAATTATTTTTTGTAATTAAGGAAAGATTTCCTGATCACCCTGTATGTTCCTGATTCACTGTTTGACTGATTGGCTTTTGGTTTTGTTTTTGGGAGCTGAGATTTTCAGAACACAAATTCCAGATTCTGAGCAAGGAAAAAATCATGCCTTACCAGATTCTGTAGGCAAAATTGCCTTTTAGGAAAAATTTCCGTTTGGGTTTTTTCCCTCTCAATTCACAACTAAGCTTATTTCCTCCAAGTTGCTCAAATCGTGCAAAATCAGTGAAGAGTGCAGTGGTAACCTGAATTTTTGTGGACCGCGTTGCAAAAGCCAGCGAAGGAGGATAATTGACTGTGGTGTCATTAGCGCTCTATATTCGAATATTTTTATTTACCATTTTTTTCGTTTCTTGAAATTCAGTTATGGCGGCCATACTTGTATCACTTACGATGCGATTAATCAAGCGTTTTTGGAAGTCAGTCCAAGCATACGTAAGTCCATTTGCCATGCTTTTTCGTTATGCGCATTCCAAATTTATTGCTTTGTCTGATTTTACCATTTCTTTCTTGCTTTTTTTCGTTTTTAGCTGTTAGAGGGCCTGCCGGAAGAGAGTGGACAACTTTCGAGATTAATCCCACTGGTCAAATCGTCCTCGAAGTTACCCGCATTATTGCCAAACAGTATGTCGTGTTTGTCCAACTGGATATTTTCTTCCTGCATAGACAAAAAAATTGGGAAAAGGATTGCGTGTACTCATAAAAACTAATTAGTCGAAATATTGATTATTATGAAACCAATCCTTGCTTTTGTTACGATTTTTGAAAACGTGTTTATGATTAAAAGTTGACCGCCCATATGGAAGTGAAATACATTACGAATTGCAAAATATATTGCAAACGCATTGGTCGTTTTTAACGCAACACGACGTACGTTTTATGATGTGAACAAAATTGCATTTCACTAATGCATTTTTCAACGCATTATAAAATATACAGACCTATGCATTTCACAATGTATTTTAAACTACATACTTAGCAAAAGTTATGTGTGCTGCATTGAATTGAATGAAATTGATGTATTTTTTAAATTTGAAACGTTATTTCATTATAAGTTGTAATTTATTTATTGAATATTTTAATGTTTTTTAAATTCAGAAAAGGAATACACAATGCATTACACAACGTATTCTTCAATGCACACGAACTACTTTACAGTGAGCATTTCACAGTTCTTTCTCCAATATACAATACATTGCAATATGCATTTAATAATGCATTACAAACTGCAACATTTTAAAATGCATTCGGAAATGCATTTTCAAATATATTTGTCAATATATAGTTTGAAACTAAATTTGTCTCAATCTACCGAAATTTTTAAATGTACTTTACAATGCATGTCTTATATTGCATTTCCAAATGCATTACCATTTCATGTGGGCGTTTGTGTTATTTTTTAAACTAATTAGTCGTGACAATGATTATCATGAAACCAATTCTTGCTTTTGTAACGATTTTTGAAAACATGTTTACGTTTAAAAGTTAACCGTTTGTGTTATTTGTTGTAGGTATAGCCTCCCCCGTGACGTCATCGTCCATGGTCTTCCTTTAATCGACACCAGCAAAACGCTATTAGATAGCGTATGCCCAGATTTTTTGAAACCCTATAAATGCAGCCCAAAGAGATACAGAAATCATAATGGATTGTGTAACAATCTGGAACATCCACAATGGGGCGCTGCAAGAACATCCTTGGTCAGGTTGCTACCTCCAGCATATCCTGATGGTAAGAAATTGCATTGGACACAAATTCATCTTGTCATTTTATTGTCATATTCGTCAAGTTTTGAATATTTTTATCAGGTCTTGATACTCCGCGTGTGGGCGTTGATGGACGACCCTTGCCAAATCCTAGAATTATCAGCGCTGGCTTGCACAGGGAAACGAACGCTCACGACCATGCTATCACTTATATTTTGGTCGTTTGGGGACAAATTATTGATCACGATGTGGCGCTGGCAGCTATTACTGAAGGTAGACAACAATTCCAATAAATGACCTAATCGTCATCATGTGAAATCTAACACATCTGGGTTTTTTTCGATACATTGAACACTATGTATCCGAATCGGTTTCGATACAACATTTTTAGAAAATATTACGTACAATTTTACAGTTTTTTTCTAAGAGAATCGTATTCGATAAATTTTCGGAAGCAGAATTTCAAATATTACGTCATTTTCTTTAGGAATGGACAAATGATGACAAATGATGACAAATGATGACAGGGAGATGGGGTGGGGAAAGCAAGTGAGGCGGCAACATTGTTTTATAAAATATTTAGTTAAAATCCATCATTTGTTGGAACAATGATGCACACGCAGTGATACACTTCACGCTATATTTCCATCAAATGTTGCTATAAATTTTGCACAATTAGTCAAGCAAACGCGCAGTCGTCATTTTTTTTATAAACGTTTTGGTTAAAATCCATAATTTGTCATCCAGTTTTTCAAAATTTGACGTTAACGTTTTTAATGTGCTTTTGTGTGACTAAAATTCAACCTTTTTATCGGATTTTGATACAAATTTCGCTGAATTCGCAATCAGTACTTTGGGGAAAGTGTTAAAATTTTAACTGACTCTCATATGGGATCGAAAAATTACTATTTGTGATGCCATAATAATTGAACACTCCCAAAGTAAGCTTACTTGTTGATGCCGATCTCAGTAAAACAATCAATATGTTCAGCTGGTGTCCACTTATTCAAGAAATTTTGTATTATCAGTTTATTTTTTATGATGTGACATTTTTGAATTATTTCACGTTTCCTTATCTTCTGAGCAAAAATGGAAATCTTGCAGACTTTTAGCTCTATGGTTTTTATCAGCATAAATCGTTTCGTTTTATAAACTTCAAATCAGTTGAGATATGACCCTGTCAGTATTTTACTTGCTACAGTAACGGAATTCAATGCACTCCTAATATAATATTATACCGGAATCACGCATGACGTATCTTTGCTGACAGTAGGGTCCTCAATGGCCAGTGCACCCAAATCACTCCCACATCATAACACATATTTGCTGAAAGCAGGGTCCAGAGTTAAATTGAATTTAAATGCCTTGTTTTCCAGACGAAGAAACTGAAGAAGAACCCTTGTGCTGTGATCGCAGTCCAGCAGAACGTCATCCCAACTGCATGCCAATCCGAATTCCCGATGGTGACTACTTTTACTCCCGGTTCAACCGACATTGCCTCGAATTCATCCGGTCCGGTGCTGGTCAGCGTTCCGGATGCACGATGGGACCCAGGACCCAAATGAACCGAATCACCTCCATTCTCGACGCCAATTTCGTCTACGGGTCCTCCGAAGAGTTTGCCAACACCCTCCGGTCCTTCCGAGGAGGTAATGTACCCATACCAATGTAACATTGAATGGTTTCTCCAAGTTGTCATTTCTGTAATGTAATTTTCTTCAACAAACTTATCCTTTGTTTGGTTTTTAGGTCTGTTAAAATCAACTCCTGCCTTCCGGGATCTTGGCTTGAGAGATCTGCTCCCGTTCCGATTGGAGAAGCCGGACATGGCCTGCATGCGACCCAACAGGGAAATCTACTGTTTTGAAGGAGGTTGGCACATTGATTATCACATGTATTTATTAGATGAATAATAAAATCATTGCTAATTTTCAAGTTTTTTCCATCAACTTCTGCAGGTGATGTCCGTGTGAACGAACAGTTGCCGCTGACAGTCTTGCACACGGTTTTCATGCGAGAGCACAATCGCATCGCAACCGAGCTCGGACACCTGAACCCCCATTGGGGGGACGAAACCCTGTACCAGGAAACTAGAAGGATCGTTGTGGCCATTTCCCAGTTCATTACATACAACGAATTTTTGCCACTGCTGCTGGGCAAGGATTTGGTGGAAAAGTACGAATTGGTGCCGCAGAAAACGGTATGTCCCACTTTTTTAGCATTGAAATGTCTTAGCATTAGCTTGACTGTGACCATAAGTAAATGTTTCTGTAACAGGGTTACTACCAGGGCTACGACCCGAAAATCAACCCTGGGACGTTCTCCTCCATGCTCACCGCTGCCTTCCGGATGGGACACAGTCTTCTGGTCACAGATGTGGAGAGGTGGAGCAAACACCACAAGTTTGTGGGTAAGACGATGCTGATTCATGCCGTGATTTGCAGTGAGTCACTATCGGGAAATTATATTCACGATTTTTTTTTAGGATCTCAAAGGCTCAGTGATTTGTTGATGAGGCCCTTTGATTTGTACCGAGTGGGGTGGTTGGACCACTATGCCATGGGAATGGTTAATGAGCTGGCACAGGCCATGGACTCTTCAGTTACCCAAGAGGTTCGTTAACTGAAGTGGCAGAAGTTGAATTCTTGTTTCACAGTGAATGTTGAGCTTTTTTTGGAAATATCACGGAAACGGTTTTCTAGACCACTCTTGCTTTGGGGCTTTGGAGTACTCAGGGAAAGTCTATGAAAAGAAATTTATTTTGAAAAATCAAGGAAATGTAACATCAGTATTGTGTAACATCAATGTAACATCAGTTTCAAGAGTACTTTTATCACTCTTGCTTTGTGGCTTCGGAATAATCATTGAAAGTCAATGAAGAGTAATTTATTTTTAAAAATCAAGGAAATGTAGCATCAATACTGTTCTCCCATTAACGATGGTTTTAACCATGATTTCCAAAGCTCCTAAAGCTATCGTTTATTTTTAGAAAATGCATTGGGTTCACCCTGACATGGAAAACCTGGAAGTGTTAGGGAAATTGGAAGGAAATGAAAAAGTAATTTCTTTTTAAAAGTCAACGGAATGTAACATCAGTGTTACTTTTGCTTCATTTTTTGGATATTTTTCCATTATTCGTATTTGCTAATATACCCTCTTGAACTGAGCAAGCACACGAGCTCTCCCATCTACTTCAACTCACTTTTCCGGACTTTAAAGAAAAATAATTTATTTTGAAAAGTCAAGGAAATTTAGGATTAGTATTTCTTTTGACTTATCATGCATTTGTCTTCTATGCTTATACAGCTTATACAAAAAGCTAATATGAATAACTTTGGAAAATCGTAAACTTCCTTCCCTTTTCCAGTTTTTAAAGTAATCAAAAACACTTTCTTTTATGAATGCGATAATTCATGTATTTTTCTGGAGTAACTGAAAACTTAATCTGGTACACACTTGCAACAAAATACTTTTTTAATTAAATTGTAATTTTTAAATTAAACTAGATTTTTTTCTTGAAATTGTGCTACATGTATGTTTTTAGAAAATCGCCCAGAATGAGGTCATCTTCTGAATATTCTTTCTGAACCAAGCAACATAAAAACACATCCATCAAAAGTATAGCTGGCAAACCTTGCGAACCTCTATGCGATGCGTGGTTGCCCATAATTAGGGGCTGCTAGTGCACACACAGTACAATGTACATTAAGTTTCAGCGAATCAAAACAATTTTTTTCCCATAATCCAGGTGACGAACCATCTGTTCAAGCGCAATGGAGAAGGCTTTGGCATGGATTTGGCATCACTGAACACTCAGCGAGCCAGGGAACACGGGGTGCCAGGCTATAACTTCTACCGAGAATACTGTGGAGTCGGACGGGCCAGGTCCTTCGAAGATCTTTTGGGAACGATGCCCAACGAAACTGTTCATCGTTACGCATCCATTTACAGGTGACAGTGACTTAATGAATTACCCTTGTTGGCGACTTTGGGCTAACCTAACTATTGTTTTGTAGACATCCTGATGACATCGACTTGTGGACGGCAGGAGTCTCGGAAAGGCCCATGCCAGGATCCATTTTGGGCCCTACTTTTGCTTGCATCATGGGACTGCAGTTCCGAAATTATCGTCGAGGGGATCGATTTTGGCACGAAAATCCTGGTTGGCCATCATCGTTCACCCCAGGTAAGCCAATGTAACAAACTCATTCATCATGGAGAAGGTGTATTTTGGGGAATTAAGTAGGTTTTTTTTTAAACATGTACATGTACATAAAAGGCTTCAGCACTTACGTTGGAATTTTGAAAAGGATCTAGAAAATTGTGCAGGATATCCTGAGTACACGATATGCTGTACATGTATGGATGCAGCGATGAGATATAAACCTAGATCATGAGATAGACTAATACACGTTTAACTTTAATTTAATTTGTCAAGGTGCTGATTGTACTCGTTTTTCAATATGTACTTTAGAAACACTTCAAGTTTTAGCTCCGTTTTTAGAAACTGGTTAAAGACCATTCTTGGATAAGGGACATTTAGGTATTATGTCATCACAAAATCGAGATTTCCAAGCCCCTCCCCCCCTGTGTCAGCATTCGTCGTCGTTTTCAGACCCCTTCCCCCTATGAAAAAATTTTAAATTGAGAGACATTTTTTGTTAAAATTTGAACAAAACTGATGGATTTTAGGTACACAAAGTCACATTTTCAAAAAAAAATGTTAAGAAATATACAGTACATTTCATGGTGATATAATACTTGAACGTCCCATAAAAACATACTTGGGGTCATCCCCTCACCTAAGATGGTGACAAATACTTGAACGCTCCATGAAAAACCATATTCACGTTGAGTACATGTACATGTACATGTATACATTGTATGTATTTTCAAGTGTAATGTTTTTTCTACCTAAACAAATTCGTAAAAAACGAGAAAAATACAAATATCAAATTTGATAATGTTACTTCGCCATAAATGAGGCCAAACCCCCTCCCCCTAAGACGAACACACAAATAATGTGCATGTACTTGAACACCCCATTCAAAACCGTATACATTACATGTAATATTTTCAAGTGCAACGTTTTAATTCCTAAACAAAGGAAAAATACTAATATCAAATATTGGCAATATCACTGTACTGTATAATGCAGTGAAATGTTAATGAGGGGAAATACGATTCATTAATGGAGATTCAGTTTCTGCATAAGCTTAATATTGATAGCAAACTGCAATTGCATTCACCATTGCAAACACCCTCAAGGTCGTCAATGAAAGCTGTCCTGACCTTCGACCCGTTTTAATTTCTCGACCCTTGTCCGTTTCAGCTCAACTCCAAGAAATTCGCAAAATGCATTTATCTCGACTAATTTGCGATAACACGGACAACATCGATTCCATGCAAGTGTACGCCATGGTGCTCCCGGATTACGAAATGTAAGTAAATGCCGATTGTTTTTCAAAAACATCGTGTTTTTCCCGAGGGCGACAAGACAACCTCGAAAAGTTATTGGGACGGTGTAACCAATTTTGGGGCAAGGAAATTCCTGGAAGAGAGGAAATGCCATACGTGTGAATAAATGAACCCTCTTCAGAGAATCTACGTCCAATGAGCTCGTCGTTTTTTGGAATTGGTCGTTTTTCATAAACAGTGTTCTGAAAGGAACTGCACGGACGTTTCAAAACCGTGTCTGTTTCAATTGCAGAAATCCGAGAGTGCCTTGCAAGTCTGGAATCATGCCCTCCATGGACCTGAGGAAATGGAAGGACACGTCCTATCACGACGTAGGTGACTACAAATAGCACTACGCCTAATTAGGCGAGCTAATTCTTTAAGGAATATCTAATATATGACACATTCTTCTTGTACAGCAAATGTTCGCGTTGAAATGCCTATTTTTTATTAAGTTTGAGAAAAATGAAAATTGAAAAAAAAAATGAAAGCCGGATGGTTTGAGTTTATGATCATGAATATATTGTTGCAAAGCAAACCGCCTATACTTTGTTCTTAACTGTACGCCCTTCTGTCCCCCCTTTGATCTGTCAAAATCCCTTTCTTCCCTTCAAAGACATTACACTATTTTATCGCCACACTATGCTTGCTTTAAATTCTTAACAGAAACTTTGTACGCATTTTATTTTTGTGCATGCCGATTTCATCGTCCGTCATGGCAAACTTATGACATAACCTGTATACGTTATACAACACAGCGGAAATGTTACGTCACATGACTCTCTTCGTTAGAAAAATGCACAAGTTCTCGTCTTTTCTAAAGTCAAACGAATTTTCTGCCGTTCTAAAAGTCATTTGCCTGCTCTTGTTTCCAAGCACCAATTTTTGCCTGACTGGTCACGTGATGGCGACAGACAGTTTTCTCTTATTGTGACAAACTAATTGCAGAAGGATGCCATGTGTGCAAAATATAACCATATGCAACTAACTAGTTTGTCGGCAAACTAGCTGCAAGACTAATGGTTAATTCAAGTAAGTTGTTTCCACTGCAATAAGATGTCAAACCAGGCTGAAATATACAGGATGTCCGATCCGCGGTTAATTCTATTTTCACCTGTGTAGATTATAATTCTATCAATATAAATGGATTTTGTAGTTTTATAAATAACATTGGTAATCGCATAGGGATGTTCAAATATTATGTCATCACTTTATCGCGATATTCAGACCCCCATTTCATAATTTGTCATCATTTCATGCTCTACCCTACCCAATGCCCCAATAATGACATAATCATTGACTGTCAAGTTTTTCCGAAAATTACATTCAAAATAATAACTTTTATCAAAATCTTTATGACAAACAACCCTGTGGGCGAAGTTTTTTGTAAAACTGGGATACTAATCATGAATTTTAAGTCAATTTTTATAAATCATCAATGATTAAGTCATCATTTGACCAATCCCTCATTCTCATTTGTCATCATTCCGTCATGTACAAACTCCTACGTCATCATTGCATGCTCTCCCCTTCCACCCCAATGATAACAGAATTAACTGTTGATAAAAAAATTAAGTTGAGCCAACGTTTTCTGAAAATTACTTTAAAAATAATGAGTTTTAGCAAATCATAGTCATAATGAAGCGAATAACAATTATGGAAATCACTGCTATGGGCGAAGTTCTTTGCAAAACTGGACAACAGATGGATTTTCAGCCAATTTTTATACAATATCAACGAAGATCTCATTATTTGGCCTACCACTCCCCCACCTCACTTGTCATCATTCCGTCATGCCCTCACTCCTTCATCACACATCTACCCCTACCCCCAACATAGTGACATAATACTTGAATACTCCTATCAGTTGACAAATTTGCATAGAATAACAAAACAGCGAAAGAACGAGTAGCTACTCTATCAGTCGATAACTTTGCGAGTAATTTTCTGTCAGGCATTAATTGCTAGTTACATGTAGTTGCAAATGCGTAACCATGGTCAACAGTCGACACTAAATATCAATTTACTACCGATTTAGAACCATTTTAGTTTGCAATCAGTTTTCAGCAGATTGCAATAAGTCATTTTTTTTAGAAAATTCTGAATGCACAACTGGAATATAGTTTCACTATCATATTATTTTGAGAAGCCGAAAAGGCTTCTGAAATGTTAAGTTTCAACAACATGTGAATTGAATCAGTGATATGATTAGCTGCAATAACACCAAATCTGTCATAACACAACCATATAACTAAACTATGGATTAATTAATGGATTTCATGTAATACCATAAAGCTATACTGCAATAACCTTTATCATGCTTGGCAGTGCCATTTCATTCCATTTGTGCCGTATTATTAGTCATTCATATACACCCAGCTATGGTGACGTCATTTTAACTCTTAGCCACTAGCGTTAAGTTTTAATTTACTGAAAACGATCAAAGGGTGCATTTTTCGCAATGTTAAAAACTTCAACAGATATTCCTGTTTACCAAGGGAAGACATTTTTCGAAGTCAGATTCTACCAAACAGAACAATTCGTTTGGGTTGCAACCAATTTTTATATAATGTTCTCATTCTCATAGAATTGAGTCAACATTTTAAAGTGCAGTTGACTAATTATGCTGATAAATTATAAAGAAGAGAAGTGCTCTTAGATCTGTAACTTAATTTTAGAATTACTGGATGTAACAGACGCAAAATACGACGTCATCATTCGTTAACAGTCACACCATTCCATGCCATCATTCACACAAACATGCTCTTCCCATCCTTGACCTATGACGTAATACATAGACGACTCCCTTATTTTGAAGACTTCCTTACAAACATTGTCTGACATACACTGACATACATACGACTATCATCACTGCTTGACTCTATTGTCATTGTTGAGAGTTTTTAAAGACTTGAATTCAAAGAAGTTTAAAATGCAAATCAGATTTCGTAGAATTAACTTTCGACTGAATTTGCTTGAAAAGCTGGGTTTAACCTAATTTCAGTTCTTAATCCAACGGGTACTGATCAGTCTAATTATCATAGCAACGTTAATTATAATTGCACTTTGTTATTTTTTGATCTTTAGAATAATTACACGTTTCTCGTATCGTGGGACTTAACTGAGTGAGCGCACGAGTGCATGGTGACTATGCAAGACTTTTATAAAATGTAAATTTGCTTTTTACGCTAGAACAAAGCGAATAACCCAATTTTAAAGCCAGTGAGTTCTGAAAATGTAATCTAATATAATGTGCATTTTATGCCACAATCACGACTTTAGAAGTTTCAAACAAAACGCCATTTGTAAATAGACAAGTATAGTTTGCAAAGAGGTGACGCTAACGTGAATTTTATGTAGCTTGAAATAATGTAATAATAACGTCTATCTATATTATTGTTCGTTTGTTTATAAAATCCATTCGATACATTCCAAAACTGATTAGTATTTGATTCACGTTGCATTTGCCATCAAAATGTACTATCTTAAATGCCATTAGGTTGTTTAAACAAACTCGGTAACACGTGTTTACAAAAATCTGAAGAAATGCTGCGAGAATGCAGGATATCTCCAATGTTATTTGAAACGCTATTAGCACAAATTGTAATATTCAACTGATATTTATCTATTATTTATTTAATTAATTTCAAACAAACTGGAAAACACATTTTCATGAAAAGTTAAAGAAGTGCTGAAAAACGTCAATGAATGCAGGGAATCCTCAATATTGTTTGAAAACACTACAGCCTAACATACAGCATTAACATACAGCCTAATATTTATTTAGTTTATATTAAATAAACTAGAAAATAAATTTAACAAAACTAACGAAGTGCTGGAAAAAATCACTGGATTTATTAAGGATTCAGAATATCTCCAGTGTTGTTTGAAACAATACAAATAAGAAATTTCAACATTCAATTTTCACTTCATCTGCCACTTAGTTTCTGTACACACATTTTCATAAGCAACTAAAGAAATGCTGACAAATCAATGAATTTATTTAAGAATGCAGTGTACATCCAATGTCATCAAACATTTACTATTAAGTTTCGGTTAATACATTTCATGAAAATACATTTTCATGAAATTCTTAAGAAATGGTGATAAATTCAATGAATAATGCAAGGTATCCCCAATGTCATTTGAAACGCCATTAACTAGAGATTTTAACATTATAATAATCGTTCATTTGGTGCAACAACGTCATAACTCAAAATTAGATCTGTATCGTACGCTTCACCAAGACCTGAGTTGCATTGTATTTTTAAACTTCAAATGCGTCTCCTGAAAAATTACGATTTTCGAAATATGACGTTGTTGTAGCAAATGAGCGAAAGGTTTATGTATATTAGGTTTTACAATCAGTTTTAGATAATAATTGCTTTGATTCGAACAAGCATAAATAATGCATAATTTTCATCCCCATT
The DNA here is from genome assembly GCA_034687865.1 of Kryphioiulus occultus. Taxonomy (NCBI): domain Eukaryota; kingdom Metazoa; phylum Arthropoda; class Diplopoda; order Julida; family Julidae; genus Kryphioiulus; species Kryphioiulus occultus. Next base: position 10,783 of record JAQGAF010000723.1, on the reverse strand, counting down.
TTTCATGTTCTTGATGCCTGCATTCCATTCTCGCGCATTTTTGGGAAGATTTTATCCAAACGTGTTATTACTCGTGCGTTCCCTTACTTAGTCTTGCGCACCCACTTAGCCTCATTTCTACACTTTTATTCGTGCAAAAATTCGTGTTTCGCACTACTGGTTGTGAAATCAAAGTAACTAGTACTACGTGGCACGGTGTAATATTTCTGTTTGGATTCTTTTTGCAGACTTCGATAAAATTCCCGTCAGCTCCTAACCCTTTCGTCTGGTGGAAATGAAGCCAGCGTGCATCATTGCTATATTAACAAATCTGACATCATGTCATGGCTGTGCATGGCTGCCAGTGATGGCTACCAGGATGCCTGATTGCTGGCAATTCCGACTAATGTTGCATGGCAAAGCTTCTAATTGATAATGCTGCATGCAATCTGCTGTTTAATCGCGTTTGCTGTGTTGTTTTTCGAACGAAACTGAAGCTCAGAAGCAGAAAGGGGCGAAGCAAGATGGCTGCCAAGACGACCGCCATCTTGCTTCTTGACTTTGACTGGTTTCTCCGAATACAAATTGAATAGTGTTTTTTATGATCGAACTTCCTTGCTCGAATTAGCTGGGAGTTAATACTACTGAAATTTTATCGTTGTCCATGCCAACGAAGAAGTTGAAGAACTCAGTTGAGGGCAGCGATGCATTAAGTGCCATCTTTGCTGTGATATCTCGAAACTAACACAATGCACTTAATTTGTAAACGTTTACAATCGCTTGGCTAGACTTAAAAGTATTCAGCAGAGGCTGGAGCTCAAAACGCCATCCCAATTAATCGTAATCGTGTGACAATTATTTAGATATTTTCTAACTTTTCTACCTTCCGGATTTGATGATGTACATAAGATTGAATTTGCCTCAAGCGTGGATCAATCAACCAAGTGTATAATAAGCATATTTGGTAATGTCGTAAATGAGGGCAAGCCGTTTTTCACTTTATCAAAAAAATCGTTACATTTTAGAAAGTTCAGGATTTTTCGAAATTTTTAGAGCCAATGGGGAACGTTTTTAACGGGGAGGGGGTTGGCCAAATGACTACAAATGTAAAGGGCAGGTGCGGGTTGGCCATTATTGTTCTTTTGTAAAACTTTGAATTAAAACCTATCATTTGGCAAACAGTTTTGAAAAGAAAATTTCGCCTAGAGTACGTGTCAGGTTAAGATTGATTTTTCACTATGTCCTAGTCCTATATCAGCATTACAGAGCCGATTCACTACTTGTCTATACCGCTGCTTAAGAATCTAGTTTCCACAAGTCTTCATATGTTAATCAATATATTATGAAATTAAGTTTTTAGTTATAAATTTATCATAATTAATAAACTTATTTCGAAAAAGTACATGTGCATGTATTACAGTTGCTATTAATTATGCACACCAAAACGCCAAATTCCAAATTAGAAAGTGCGCGTATACATTATTATTTAAAACAAGTGATGAGGTTCAAAACGTCCACCAGAGGGCAGAATGAAAAACCCTGTTCTTAATTTGACACGTAACATACGGCATTAATCTGCGATTTTATTATTTGAGGGGAACTGAAAATCACGATTTTGTGATGACATTATATTTGTACGTCCTCTTATCGAAATGTGTTTATTGTAATGTATCACCATTTTGAGATGTTATTTAAAGATAATGGTTCCAATCAAAGATGTTCATTTATAAAGCAAAACCTTGAAATAGATAAGTGAAAAACGTGTTTTAAAAAAAATATTTTTGCAAGCAGTGTCGTTCCTGCACGAATAACCATTTTGTACTTGAACTTGTGTTTGCACGTGTATAGAAGTGATTTGCAAATGTTCTAATTAACATCCGAATGACTGTGTGTATGATGAGTTTTCTTTCTCCAAAATTGTCCTGTTTCAATCATGTGCAGCTGTGGTGATGGCATCATCGTTTCATACCATTACTTTGTGCATAATTTTCTTCTTCTATCAGTAATTCATTTGTACTTTCTACGAAGTAATAGTTCATTCGCAGTACCATGACTGACCATTGTCGTTCTTCCTTCCCATAGTCCGAAAGTGAATTTATTTTAACGATGATCGACTTTAAGATTTTAATGCCTTTATTGCACGCCTTTCAAACAGGTGTAAATAATAAAATAGCCCGCAATAAGACAGACAGATCTACATCAAACAGTGTGTTACCCATGTCATTAACATACGAGCATGTATCATTCAGAGCAATAGCTATCCCTATATTAACAGTATTTATTAAATGCCATCATTGATAAATAATTGTTTAGATGACCACTCATAGTTTTCCAATCACAGTTACATGTTACTGGTGGTCATTTAAACCAGCAGTATTTATCAGCTTTTGGCTGTGGTTATTTATCCTGATTTGAAACAATAACATGTTAGTTGGAAAGGGATAATTTATTCCAATCAACTACCTCTGATTAATATATTTGCTTGTCTAACTCAGCGGAAATCCAAATGGATTGCCAAACGAAAAGTTTATTAAAAATGAATCATTGTAAATAAAATATTCACTCTATGAACGGAATGCTTTTGCAGTATTTCTCTCCAGACCTCCAGAATTATGACGTCACAGTCGAACGCTTTTAAAAATGGCGCCCAGTAACACGATTATGGTTAACATGACGTGATAATAATTTCTTATTGAGCACGGAATTTCTCGCGATATTTTTAAGGAATTTTATTTCATCGCATCCATAGCAAACCCTTAATTTCTGACCCAGAATTTTTGGACAGACGCTATATTTGTTAGCTACCTTAATTTATCATCGTTAAGTAAAACAATACAAGTATTGTTTGATTTATAACGTATATTAAAATAAAGGGATGATTATGGAAATATCTGCAATTTTAAAATTGCTGATAGACAAATGTTAGCAATTTAAATAGCGCATGCATGCATTTTTAAATATATCTTGCACGAACAGAATATCACAATGATAAATAAGTTAGGTTTACTGATTTTCCCCCGTTTTCTGCATAATGGAAGGTATTAAAAGGACATTAATTAAATTCAAAATCAAAATGGTTCATTAACTGGTAATTCAGATATATTCTTAATGAAGTTTCTCAACAATGTTCTTCAAAAATGGCGATATTTTATTTATTATCATGTGAAGCTAATAGTTAACAAAGCAAAAAAGCTTTTATTTGTTTAATGGTTAATTTGCACAAGTGCAAATGCTGAAAATATTTCTCCAGTTACATGGTGTGACATAAATAGCGCCCTTATTCAAAATTGCTTTTCTGTTCATGGCACCACTGTTGAAATCATGTAATGTAAATCAATAGGGGGTGGCAATACTGATGGATTTCACTGGTGTGGGATTAACATTAGCCACATTCTATTTTACTTATTAAATTCTATTCATTCCTTTCATAAGCAGCTGAGGTTAATTCTACCCAGAGATAAATTTGGCCAACTGATGCCAGTAGCTTTTATGATGGATGAATAATTTTAATCTATTTATAAGAAGAGGTAAGTAGTTAAAACTTCATTCACTAATTCATTAACCCTCATGTCAGTGAATTCAATGGATATGCTCAATTAAAAAAGTAAACCTGGCAAATGATATAGTGTACAATAAAATATACTTCAGAATATAATTTGTTTTATTCAATAAAATAGCTAATTCAATACATATAAAACTGTAAAAATTTGATAATATAGAAAAATTCATTTATTTCCTGGCTTCAATGCCTGTAAAATTCTGTAGGGACGTAACTGGGTGCAAAAATCTTCGATAAAAGCAGCCACATAAGATTCCTTCTCGGACCGTTTGCCGTTAAGGATGGCAACAAAATTCATTTTGGTTTCCACCCGGACCACTATGTAGGTACAGTCAAATTGCTGAAAAAATTCATACAACGTGAAAATTATGCGACTTTCATTAAAGCCTATGCTTCATGCAATGTGGTCAATCGACAATACCTTGTCATGGAAACCTACTACACGTTCAAGTATAGTTAAATCATATGCTCGATCTTCTATTATGGTGACTATGTTTGGCCAGTGCATCATGGGTCTTTCCTATTGGATGGCAATGGAATTAGCTTTACCTTATCCCTAACTTGTATTGCAGTTCAATGTATACAGATTTGTTAATTTCAACTGTAAATTCAGCCTATGACTTGTAACTTACTGCTGGACAGCAAACCACAGCTGGATAGCTATTCAAGCCTCTGGGTTTGTCTACAGGCTTGTCTGGATGATGATATCCATGGCCAGTGTATTCATCACCATCATCGGAAACCAGATATACCAGTGCAACAAAAATGGCATCACTTTTTCTCTGGAATGCCGACATTCTAAAAGATAGGAAGACTTTAGTGAAATTTCGACTAATTGCATTCAAACGCCTTCATCAAGGTATTTGCAAAGAGAAAATTTACTTGTGGTATAGATCAACAGGAGCTTTTGAACACAAATTTTTCATTTCTTGGTGATTTGTCTGCTTGCTAAGAATTTCACGAAAGTACAGGGTAAACTGTTTTGAAACATAACATTTAGCAGTTAGAAATATGAGAAAATAACCTGCAGGCTGCAGTTAGCAACAAACGTTTTGAAAAACTAACCTTGGACACTACAAACGCTTTAAATTTCATAAGCCACTGATAAAGATAAGGCAACTGCAAAGGTTTCAGGAAACCAGGTCCGAAAGACAACCGACGAGACTAGAATTGATAAAATCGGGCTTGTAATAATAAGCTGCAAGTACTTGCGCATTCATTTGAAAAACACTCGCCTCGTTAAATTTTGAGGCGGCAGCCCATTCCACTAATTTGCAGTGAGCTGTGTAAAGGTGAAAGAGGGCTGGCATGAACGACCACCGTTGCAACTCATGTTGAGTCATCAATAGTTGAGTGAGAGCATCACATTCAAAGCTTCAATATAAAAAGATTACTTAACATTTGCTGAGGTGCAGGAATAATCACTTGCCAATTGAAGTTGTTTGGAAGGAAAACTTGGGCCAAGTGGAGAAATTTAAGGGCAGAATACCTGATATTGTTTTTATATAGTATTATAGATGGCTGATGAATGCTGTTCTTACACATCTGTGAAACATTGGAAATTTTTTCATTCAATTCGGGGCCATCGAGGAACCGTGTCGGTCCCAAAACGATCATCCTGTCATATCTGAGACAAGTTAAGGTAATAACTTTTTACTCGGTTCCTTTTGCAGGCTCGCTGGAGTGCCAACGAAATTTGGAATGGCAAAGGATACACGTCCATTAATGTATCTCGCATGTACATAAATCCTTCCAAAAGGTGACATATGTCGTAAATGATCATAGCCAACGTGCCTTCAACGTGGCAGGCATCTCCTCCTATGACTCTCATTTTGCGAATCTCTTGCCGCAACGCCTCGTATGCCAACCTACACGTATTCTGCAATGAAAATCAACGCAAGTTTGCCAAATTTTACAGTTGAGCTCAATTCATCTGCCTGATAACAGAATCAGCAAACACCTACATCTTTGCGCAAGAATCCCCTAGATGTCATGAAATTGAGCGTCATGTACGACTTCTCTGCCACTGCCAGCTGGGCCAATACCGACAGCATGGCGTTCCATATCGACAAAGGTTGCGTCTTGATGGGTTCTTTTTCCTTTTCCTTGAGGTAAACGAATAAACAACAGAAAGCACTACTACAGCTGATTAGCAAAACAAGCATTCAGCATTTTCGGATGACCCTCGCTAGACCTTCAGAAGTTGGAAACATGCAACGAAAAGTACGCAGTTTGATTTTTTAGTTCAATTAACAGGACCTTACCGCCAATAACTTCGCCTTATCGTGACTAAACTGTGACATTGCTAGGAAAAATGCCTCTAAAAAGCCCTTTTCGCGGGACATTGACTCGTTCAGGTCGCCCATTTTCGGACCTACTGCTGAAACTGCTTGTTTTTGTTTTTTCAACCTGATGCATGTTGGGAAATTGAGAGACAGCCAGATACGTAGTTAGGATTTTGGAACGAGACGGGGCAAGCCCATAAACGACGTCATCCAAGACTTATCCCTCTCATGAGGCAGTCGCATTTCGTCGCCAAGGGTTCATCCCCATGATGTCCTCATACGTTACGTCACGAAACTTTGACCTTAATCTCCCCCGTATAAACAAGCTCGCATAGAATTTGAAGGTGAGGCAAAATCCGGTTACACGCAATGTAAAGTACATGAGCCATGGGTCGAACACAAAGGCCAGTACCACACTGGCATATATTGTGCTGTACTCTTGAGTAGGAAAATATTTCCAAAACCTGTTGTTGACCATTGAAAACTTCAGATCAGACATTGAAGGTAACAGTGCTGTTTCTGCCACTCTGAATACGGTTCAGTAGTTGCTTGGGCCTAATTCGATATGGATTTTCTTGGGAATCTACGATGTACAGAGTATGGGCATGTGTTGTGTGCGATGTCCTGCTTTATGGAGGATCCAGAGTGCCCTTGAATTACTTTCGTTTCAAGGTTACTGTCGATTGAGGACATCTACATGCGCGGGGGCCATCCATAAATTTCACGCCACGAAAATCGCTAAACCAATTGCACTTTTTGCACGAAATTAGGCGCATTGGACGAACGTGGGATGAAAATTCTTACGTAGTTTTTTTCGAAAATGAATTTATCCTTCATTGAACATTCCTAGAAAGTTACAGTAGATTGGCTAAACCGTTCCATGGTGAAGTTCGGTTTGGATTGGTTTGAAGAATTGATGGGGAGAATTGGTTCGAGCAATTAATTCAAGGTCGTGGCAATTATCATTTAAAGGGCATTGCTTTCTCGCACTTGACCTTTGAACTCATGCAGATTAATAACGTCAGTTCGAGTACCCCTTTTAATTACACTGCAGTAACAAATTTGGAATTTAATTGCATATACATTGTACATGTATTTGTGGTATTTTTGACCTTTTCTTTCCCAAATAATACTGCATAAGGTACGTATTAGAAGTTCACTTGTAAATTGTTTCAAGTTGCCGTTATGGAGTGTTTGCATAAAAATGGCGTTTATTAGTACGGAGGGAATTCACCAAAAATATGAAATAGTTGGAATTGGTCGATATTAATTTATGGATTGCCCATTTTAAACGAACTACCCCTGATTAAAACTTTCATTAAATGACTTGCGTGTGACGCTGTAAAGGTACTTTTAAATTTTGATGTTATGGTACATGTCAAGTTAAGAGTGGATAGAGGCCCTAAGAGTGGACTTTTTATTCTACCCTCTTGTGGGCGTTTTGAACCTCATCACTTGTTTTATATAAAAGTGTATTAATACGCCACTTAGAATTTCGAGTTCTGGTACGTTCGATTTTGAATTTTGCTTATAAATGTGTGTATTTTATGGTAGCTATTGACTAATATTATACATGTCATTCTCTAGGTACGTTTTTTAATTAAATTGTGATGTTACTAAGAATCCTTGTCAATTTTTATAGGTATTTAATCTACACTGTACATGTACTGTGTATTCTTATGCAAAGTAATAAATTGACTCTAAAATGCCGATAGAGGGCAGAGCGTAATTGAGCAACCTGATGTGTACCATAACAGTGGATTATTTGAATTCTCGTTATCATGCTTATCCTTTTATTGTACACTTTGTGCTGTATGTTGGTTTACGTCAATGCTGTTTACAGTAATTTCTAAGCAAACTTGATGAAACAAATTTTCCTACTGACAATCATCCCAAATACACAGTCGTATTTACGTTTGAGAAAATCGCTTTGATTATGAATTGATGCAATTTGTCCTTTGAAAAAATCTGGTTAGCGTAACGCATTTATTTGCCAACGTAACCTGACGCATGATCAATCTTATTAGTTTGTTTCTTGAAACGCATCATTGTGTTGAACAGCTGGAAATAGAAGAAAAATTGTTTATAAAATTGGCTTGTCGTTTAAAGTCTTCAAGAGCATTTTCAACAGGAGTGTTTTGGTCGGAAAGCATCATAGAGCACGTTAATTTGGTATTTCACAGAATTTTGGGAATCAGGGTTGAGGGTGTGCCAAAATGATAATACTGTATTTGATAACACTAACGTTGAGTTCATCTTATAATTATGCCAGTTTAATTTACGTAATTTTAAAGCAAATGCTAGACTTTAAAATTGATGGGAAATCCCTGAAGCTTAAATTTTGGAGTTTTCATGATGACTACAACCTAGAAACCTCAGGGAATTTTATATTCAACCTGAAATACCTGGAGTACTCAGCGAATTTTGATTTGAAACCTGGAATTTTTCAGTTTCAAACTTGTATTTTGTGTTTGTTCGGTAGAATTCTGAGAAATCAGCGCAAAAAGGATTGGCATGATAATTCCCTTAATTCCCTTACATGAAGTTTTTCTAAAAAATTTTGCCTGCGACACTCCTGTACTAATCTGACATTATTCATTATTGGCAATTTAGTTTAAAAAGCTAAAATTACCATAAACGTTGCCTTATTTATCAATATTTCTGGAAAATATTTTGAAAAGATTACACCTAAAATCCGTAATTTCAGGTAATCTTTTAATCAAGTTTCGTCTATGGAGTTAATTTCAGCTAATGTTAATAGGCTAACTGTGACATTTTTAAAATTCTAGAACTTCTTTATTGTTGATCTAATTTTTATTTTAATCCCTCGTCAATTTGTTTCATTATTATTATTACTATTATTACTTCCAAAAAAAGTCCATTTCAAACATACCTAAATTTCATTATCTCTGGTAGTTTTTCAAGGAAATGTGCATAACATGAATCCATCACTGTGATATGTTTGTCTGGTAATGTTGACTACATGTAAAACCTACCAATTTAAATCTAATTTTGCAAAAAAAATTGCCTGTGGTGTTTTCTTATTATTTCTAAAGACTGTTTTCAATAGAATGGTGGCAGAAATTTAAACATTAAAATATATTGTTTGAACCTGGACAAATTAGACTATTAGCCTACCCCGGGGCCCAATTTTGGACTTTCACAACGTTTTGTTTTTCTCTAGTTGCGTTTTTTAATTGGCTAGTCACGCCCACTGCTGCAAAAATACAAGAGGTGGGCGTGACTAATTTGGAAACAGCTAACAACTGCAGCCAAAAAACGCAACCTGAAGAAAACGCAACTTTGCGAATTGTGGAAGTCCAAAATTTGGCCCTTGGAAAACTCAGTGAATTTCGATTTCAGAAATTAGTAGTCACCATGGCTTTTTGGACACCCATCCAAATTTTACGAATTCGCACGTGTTATCTCTCACGTCCAGACTGCTTTGTGGGTCACGTCTGGACATCCGTTGAGTGAGGGAGAGGGTCAAGAGAGGGTGACTAAACACCTCGTCCCCACCCCACCCGGGTTATGTATACACCAAAACCCGTCTGCCATGGGACCTTTGGAACCGGTCCTAAGCGTCCACTATGCTCTCACTGCTGACCAAAGTAGGAAAGTTGAAGGTGCCCCATGTGGCAGGTTTTACGGTCTCACGAGGGTCTCGACTTTCCCTTTCGTATCTTTTCGAGAAATTCCTTCTCCAATTTTCCGCCCCAGGTCGACCCATCGCCCTGGGCCAGTGGGTCAAAAGGGCGTCCATTGAGGACCATGTGTCTGGCCAGGGGAAAACTAGGCCACTGGAGGGGTGGAAAGGCAAGGTCGTAGAAAGCAAAACAAATGGCACAGGGGCCAATACCTGTCTGGCCGTGGTAATCCGAACTCGGCCAATGTCAAGGAAAAGTTGGAAAAAAACACTACGCAGCATGCTGGCGTTTTTTATGTTGGTTCCCCATTTCGCTTTAGTACCAAACTTAATTCATAAACCGATCGTAAAACGAAAAAAACGAAGAAAGTGAAAGTTAATAAAAACAACGCAGAAATGCGCCATGGCACGAAACCCGTTACAAGGGGAAGGAATTTTGGGACACCATTAATTCCAGAAGCAAACATGCCTGCTCAAGTTATTCAATCTCAACTTGGAAAGAAACTATTCCATTGGCATTTTCCTCGTTATAACCCCTCGTCATCAAAAGTACCGGTATCTTCTCTTTGAATTTGTACTGTAACAGTGGGTGTGATAGCGGATAATGTTATCATGCGTTTATTGGTATCGGAATCACCAAGTCCCGAACGTTCGTATACAAACACATGTACACAGTCAAATCATAGGTTTTTGTAATCAACGATTCGCTTATTTTTATAATTTTCCTTCATGGAGAATATTCGTAAAACGCGAGTAATGAAAAGTTTTTCAAGAAAATGTTTAAAATGATGTCCCATCTGCTATGAATATCGAATTTATTCAATCTCAACTTGGAACGAAACTACACTTGCGTACAAAAAAATTGACTCACCTGCAAGAATTGAGTAAAAATGTGTTTTTCTCAGAAACCTAATGTTGGATTTAAAATCGGAAAAAAATTGTTTTGTAGACAGTTTATTCCTCTTTGTGTGAAAAGGATTTCTGCTGAGTTTCTCTGGTGAATTGTGTACAACTTTGTGCGGCTACCTCTTTTGTAGTGGTCATTTTATCGAAACACCATTAATGTGTGTTCATTAAGCTCTGATAATCAAATTGCATTCAGAAACACGTCTAGAGCCACAGGGGTACACGAATGCATATGTCATAAATAATGCAAATTTGGATTTGGGCTGCTCTAAGTTCGACATTTTGCGCCTCAAATATGCGTAAGGAATTTCATGCAGTTAGGCGAACTATAAAAGAGGAATAAATTGTCTACAAAACACATTTTTCCGATTTTAAATCGGACATTTGGTTTCTGAGAAAAACACATTT
>JAQGAF010000722.1:0-42144 GCA_034687865.1 Kryphioiulus occultus | reverse complement strand
CTTTACCTTCATGCCCAAACTTAGGGCAGTTGAGGTGAAATTTTTTGCTATCAACAAACCCTGACTTTGTTGCCACATACTGTAGTAACCAGTGAGTCTAGCAGTTTTATGTTGTTGTTTTTATAATATTTGGTTATTTATTTACTAGAAACCATACAAACCAATAGAAATTACTACACATTTTTTGACTTTTGCACAGCTAGATTGGGCATTTTTCCCACTGTGCCACGTAGCGAACGCTATGCACCAATAACAGGGGAACAAAGTTTCATTTGTGGTCCAGCCAAATCCATCATTTGCGATTCGTTCCATATGTGGAAATTTGGAGTCAATTTGTGATTGCATTCATAAATTTAATCAGGGGGGGTCCCCTCCCAGAAGAGAAATTTAAATTTTGTATTTTTTTTCCGAGTAAGGAATTTGCTAACATTTCTTAGATTCCCTAAGCACTCCAAGCTTGAAAAGTGCCCCCATTATTGGTAAAAAATACCTGTACCCACGTTGTTTATTTATTTTTTTTTGGAAAAAAGACCTGAACACACGTTTTTTGGAAATAAAATACCTGCATACACGTTTTTTTTTGGAATAAAGACCTGTATACACGTTTCTTTTGAATTTTTGGAAAAACGCTGGAAAAGGCAAATGAGGGTTTTCTGCTAGAAATTACGTTGCAGAATTGCACAATTTAGGAACACATTTGCAAAAATTCAATTTCGGCACTACGGTCTACTTACATTTTAATCGGAATTCACATAAGCCAATATGTACAGAGCTGTGATTTTACAGTGCTTACATTATTTTCCATTAAAAATAAAGCATTAAGAGTAAAATTCAAAGTCATGCGCAACATACAAATGTAAGAATTCAAGCCTGTTAAATAGTCTTCTAGGGAATATTACACTTGCGGCACGAGTTTATACAGACATTTTCTAGGATTTTTTTTGGCGATTTTCGCCTATTTGATTACACGGTTATTTGGAATGTCGTAACGCTGCAATTATGCTACTTAGAAACCATGATTGATTAGTGAAGTGCTGGCAAAAACACGATCCAGGTTCAAAACCTTATTCAAGCAAACGAAATATGCATGCATTCCCGCATCATTTCATTTTCTTTCCAAGTGCCCTTAAGTTTCCTGGGGTCCTGATATTTTGCCAAAACTTTTCAAAAATATTCCAGCAAAGTCAAAGACGTAAATTTCGAATTAAATTTCGCATTAGACATTTCAATGCAACTGTCAGCAACATGTTTAATAGCATTCAGAGTTTAAATATCAAACCGTTTGAATTGTGTGTGGACAAATGTCACATTATATTCAATCGAAATTCTAAGCCAGAAAATGGCGAACCCGGCACGGTCAGTGCTATTTACTGCTAATCAGATTGGAAAATCATACCAAGACTGGCCCATACAAGCTCAGTATTACTGTCCGTATTGTTCAAATTGGTAGTATTATTTACCATTGTTAAAATTTCAGAAATACGTCCTTAGCAAAACAAATGAAAAGAAGTAAAAAATTGAACTTACAGTTATTCAAAATATTGTTTTCATTTGCTGCTAACATTTTTATTTCCTTGCAATTTTTCTATTATGCTGTCCAGGAAGGAAGGGCTCTGCAACCTAGCGGCCAAAACTTAAAACACAATTTAACAATGAGTGGGAAATATAAAAATATTTCGTGATATAAGTGATAAGTTCTTTTTTTCATTTGTTTGGTCACTAACTTTGAAAATGCAACACATAAGGTTCTTGAGCCAGCTTAAATCTTTTAAATTCTAATGAAATCCGCATGTACCAAATTGATGGCCACAAGATTCAAATAAGGTTCCCAATAATGCCCAAAAAGATAAAATATTATCAATGCCGCATTTACAAAATTTGTACAACTAGCCACGAGGCTTCCATTGCAACTAGGCAACATTTATTATGCTTAAAAATAAAATAAACGAAATTTGACACTTAGTTGGCGAGTGATTATGAGCTTATTTACAGGTAATATTACATATGCGTCCCATTCATAGCTTTTTTAAATTAAGGTAACAGCTAACTAGTTATCCCATTGTCAAACCCAACCGTACACTAACCTCCAATTAACTTTATGCAACGTGTGAAAAACGGAAGAACACGGAAATGAATCAGTACTAGTGTGTAACCGATAGTCTCAAATTTCTGTCTAAAAATGGGTTCCCAAAGAAATGTAATGCGATCAAAAAACTTAAAACTGTATAAGAATAACTTACGAAAAAGTGCTCATTCAACTCAATCAAAAAACTACAACGAAAAATTAAATTTTGCTGTTTAAGTTGATAAACCACATTAGCAAAAAATAAGCTAATAATATTTTAGTATTATTCCAAATGTATGGAATGTGTACGAAGCACTGAAAATAGTGCATATTATGCAATCTTAATTACTATATGTATGTTAAATGCTTGCGGTAACTTGAAATCTATCTTCTCGGGGTATTTAATTTACATCTGTCCAATTTGCACAACATTTTCTGACATGATTATCAACCTGGCAGAAATACTGACGTCACATTCGCAACTAAAATTCTGCCATCGTTTACCTTCAGTTTTATGAAGAAAATTCATAAAAATGGAAGGTGACGAGGAAATCGGTATAACTAATTTCATGTAATGACTTAATCAAGTTTATAAATAAAATAACTTAAAAACAATCAAATGAAAATCTACACTTACGATCGACTTGGGATTCAAATTTTGTTTGCTAAAACAAATATTTGTCACATTTGTAACATTTGTCAGTTTCATAAGCGAACCAATGTCAGAGTTAGTGTGTCATCGGTACCCCATATGTCAAATGTGTTCAAAATGACTGCAGCGATGCAATCATTGCCAAAACTGCTCTGGCAATAAATATAAAAATCTTATAATTAATTAAAAAAATTCAGAATTGCAAATGTCGCCCAGAAGACTTTTACAATTAAAATCCTGTGCGCAATCGAACCTCGGTTGCCTTTAATAAATTGCAAGCGAATTTTATCCTATCGTAAAAGAATTACTTTGCCTTCTCTTCCCAATGGCCATTTTGCAGAATTTCATCCTATCATAAACGAATCACTTTGCCTTCGCTTCCCAATGGCCATTTTGGATAACTTTTTAACATAAAATCCCATCAATGGCCACAGCAGCATGGATTTCACCAGGATTTTCCAGATCAACAGTTCTATGCACTCAAATCAACCATAAACTGATTCTTTCCCAGGCCCATCCTATGCTCCTTGGCCAACGTTCTAAAAAAATCCATTAAAATGCAAATTCGGATGTTAGGAGCTTACCGAAGCAAACTGTTCTACGACGCTGTCTTCCATCCATGCCGATGTGTCACTTGGAAGTGCATTCTGGTGTCCATGATAACTCTGTGACAAAAAAAATCGTATCCATTGCAGATGATTTCCTCGATGGCTCCATCGAAGGCTGTCTTAGGTCCTCTGCACCAGCAACGGGCAGTCGGTCCATTACAAATTGTCACGCTTCAGCCAAGAATACTGATTCGGTGGTTTTGCGCGGTTACCTGCTATTCTATTTACACGAGCTGCCAGCAGTCAAACACGGCGTGATGTCCGTCTCACGTCCAAGAAGTGGAACTGACGCGTTGCAAGCTCCCTAGTGGTTGAAACGTCAGCTAGGGCTAATGATAATAACGTCGAAGCGGCACAAACATAAGGGCTGTTAACATTTGCGTCCCGTAACTTCAATCTGGAGACCCTTCACCTCACGTGACGTTGTCCGCAGCTTGCGGTCCGCTCTTCAGTGCCGTGTAGCAGGCTTGGCAAACCCGAACGGGCTTGAGGATGCGCAGGCGGTTGATTTCGGACTCGAAGCGGCTGCATCTGAAAAACGAGAATGGGCATGTGAGAATTTTATGTTTGTGAGCACCAACGCCTCGTGCCAAAGAGGTAGTTTAACGAGAAAAAAGCCATTTTGAAATTCTTAACTTCTCCAATTGATTTTAACTTTGTAAACAATTCAAATTAACATTTCATGAAAAGAAATTTCCTTGAAAACAATACAAATTCACATTTCACGAAAAAGTAATTTCTTTGAAAACATTAAAAATTTAGATTTGTTGTGAAAATATAGAGATTTCTTCGAAAAACAGTTTCTTGGAAAAAGATTTCATGAAAAAGGTTTTCGTGCAGAGAAAATACTAAGATTTCTTGAGGAAAAAAAAGAAATTTCTAGGAAGAATGGAGATTTCATGAAAAATATAGATTTCTTGGAAATGTGCTGAGTTTTTGGTAAACGTTTTCTTCCAATGAAAAATATCGAGGTTTCTTGAAGATATTTAAACATTTCTCGGAGAAATACGGTGTAGAATTTTCTTACAAAAAAGTATTCTTCCAGCGGAAAATACTAAAATTTCTTGAGGAAATATAGACATTTCTGTGAAAAATTCAGATTTCATGAAAAAAGTAATTTCTTAGAAAACAATATAAATTTCGATTTTTGGTGAAAATAGAAATTTCTTGGAAAAACACAGTTTCTTGGAAAAAAAATTCATGGAAAAGGTTTTCTTCCAGAGAAAATACTAAGATTTCTTGAGCAAAAATAGCAATTTGTAGAAAAATGTACATTTCTTGGAAATATACTGAGATTTTTTTGGTAAAAGTTTTCTTCCAGTGAAAAATACCGAGGTTTCTTGCAGAAATTTAGACATTTCTTGGAAAAGTACTGTATAGAAATGTCTTAAAAAAAGTATTCTTCCAGAGGAAAATACTAAAATTTCTGGTGGAAATATGCAAATTTCTTCGAAAAATACAATTTCGTATGGAAATGTAGCGATTTCTTTAAAAAAAATTCAGATTTCACGAAAAAAATATACGGTAAATTTCTTGGAAAAATATTGAGATTTCATTAAAAAATACAGAAATATGTTGGAAAAACAGATTTCTTAAATGAAAAAATATTGACTTTTGTATTAATAATCACTTACCTGGAACAGAATAGATCGCCACAATTGCGGCAATGATGGCGCCTTTCAGAGAAGGTGAACTTGATGTTGCATGCCATGCAGCTGTCCACCACTTCGTCTCGAACCCAGTGGTCAGCCATGACCCGGCCTGGATGATCCGTCACACTCCAACTGAAGACTCGACCCTTGGCATCTCCGACATAAACAGTTTTATGGTCCCTGCAACAAAGAGACAATAGCGCAGTTGTAAAAATACAATTTTAAAATGGCAACAAGGTGAAAAACAAAATAAGGTTTTCAAGTGTCAATTAGTTTTTTTTTAAATTCATCAAAGTACATTGCTAACACAGATGACTTACTTCGATATAGCTAGAGCAGTGATTGCAGCAGGATCTGTGTTATCCTTTCGATCATACGCTGTGTGCATTGTCAGCTTGCTCCTAAACACTAGCTGGCATTGCCATTTGAATCCTGCAATTAAACGACATCATCAGTAACTTTTATGAGAGGATGAAATCCCACCTGGTTTCACATGATGTCAATGGAGTACATTTTTTCTAAGGCACTGAATCAACTGTAAAAAGCAGATTTCCAAAAATCTAATTTCACAGTTTTTTGCATCTGTTGAGCATGTAACAAAATGGCTTGCTTAGCTCTTGTACCACAGGAAAATATTATTTAAATTTTTTTCCAAAACCCTGGCTTAAAGCAGTACGGAAGTCTTATTATATAGAAAATAGAGGAAAAATGAAAAAAAAAAAATAGAAAGACTATAAGGAAATAGGACAAAAAAAATATAGGAAGAATATAGGAATTTAGTTTATAGCGTTTCCTACTTTTTAATTGTATGTGCTCTAAGGCATGTGGCCAGCTGGTATGCAATTTTTAACACGTTTTCACAAGCAAATATCTGATTTTTTTCTAAATTTTCACCAAATATATCAGAAGAAATTTTAAATTTTCATGAACTAAATAATTAGCGGTTCTCAAACTTTGGACCACAACCAACGTAATTTTAAAATGGCAGACATTTGTCACCCATCTACATGTACAATAGGCCTATTGAGAACGCAGAAGGCAATTTTTTTTACAAAAACTAGAAAAACAAGTGTAAATATTATCATTTAAGAGAACGCCGTAGGTGAAATTTAAAAAAAACCTTTAGTCATAATGCATTTTTAAAGATTTCTTTTCGAAAAAAATTGTATGTATGTAAATACTAACATTTAAGAGAACGCCATAGTTATGCCATTTTATGACATTTTTAGAAATATTAATAATCGACAGAATGCTGTAGGCAATCTTTTAAAAGAAAATCAGAAATGATAGATTTAACATTAATTTAGGCGAAAGTTTGAAAAAAAAACTGATCTCAGATGATGAATTTTAGCCAGTATCTGCTATATTTTTCTTTGCCACAGCAGTTTGCAGTAAAATATAGTAATATAAAGAATTTTTCTAAAAATATAGGACTGTATAGGACTACAGTACCTCAAAAATATAGGATATATAGGAAATTTTGGAATCACTTGACAACCTGCTTGCTTAGCTCTTCTACAATACAGGCTGGCAAGCAGTTCGGAGGACAAATGAAAAACAATATAAAAAGAATATTGGAAAAAGGAAAAAAATATATAGCAGGAATATAGGATTTTTTTCTAAAAAGATTTTCACCAAATATTTCAGAAAAAAATTCAAATTTTGATGAACTAAACTAACAGCGGTTTTCAAACTTTGGACCACAACCAACGTAATTTTAAAATGGCAGACATTTACATGTACATTTTTTACAAAAACTAGAAAAAACTAGTATAAATATTAATATTTAAGAGAACGCCGTAGGCGAAATTTAAAGAAAACCTTTAGCCATAATGCATTTTAAAGACATTCATATTAATATTCAAGAGAATGCCAAATGCATTTTTTTCAAATAGCACTTTTTACAAAAACTAGGCCACAAATGACGGATTTCAGATTTCTTTTCCAAAAAAATTGTACGAGCGTAAATACTAACATTTAAGAGAACGCCGTAGGCGAAGTTTAAAAAAAAAACCTCGCCACAATTTTTTAGACATTTTTAGAAATATTAATAATCAACACAATACCTTAGGCAATTTTTTTAAACAAAACCAGAAATGATAGATTTAACATTAATCTCAGATGATGAATTTTAGCCAGTATCTGCTATATTTTTCTTTGCCCCAGCAATTTACAGTAAAATATAGAAATATATAGAACTTTTCTAAAAATATAGCTATATAGAGCTACATCAAAAATATAGTTATATAGGAATCACTTGACACGCAGCCAAGGCCTATTGAGAACGCAGTAGGCAAATGTTTTGCAAAAACTAGAAAAACTAGTGTAAATAATAACACTTAAGAGAACGCCGTAGACGAAATTTAAAGAAAACCTTTAGCCATAATGTATTTTTAAAGACATTCTGAGGAATATCAATATTCGACGGCAATTTTTTAAAACAGTACTTTTTACAAATACTAGGCCACAAATGATGGATTTCAGATTTCTTTTCGAAAAAAATTTTATGTATGTAGGCCTAAATACTAACATTTGAGAGAACGCCATAGGCGATTGTTTTTAAATGATAGATTTAACATTAATCTCAGATGATGAATTTTAGCCAGTATCTGTTATATTTTTCCTTGCCACAGCAATGTGCAGTAAAATATAAGAATATAAAGGAATTTTTCTAAAAATACAGGACTATAAAGGACTACCTCCAAAAATATAGGTAATATAGGAATCACTATATTACCTATATTTTTTCCCCCTAAACATTGCTTTCAAATATTACTATTGCTAACAAAAATGCGCTGGCAAACAGCAAAACTATTACCGTCTCGGAGTCTGTTGGGTGATGGTTTCGGTATCTTCTTGGGCAGATCGCTGACTTTTTCTGCTTCGGTGATATCGCTCTCAGTGACCAGCACGAAGGACTCTGTAAGGGACGTATCGGACTTGCTGATGCGGATGTTTCCTCTCCCGTCCTCCGCGCTGTCAGACGTGATCACAGTGCTGCTCCGGTGAATGTGATTGGCCACGGCGAGCCCACCCGTGCCACTTTTCCGCATGATAACTCCACTCCTATCTTTGCTGGTTCCGATACTGCCTTCGGAACTGACTTCTATGCTAGGCACAGTTCCAGTGCCAGAACTTGTGCTACCGTTGGAGTTCGTGGGCACGCTGGCTCCATTCTTCTCCAGCAGTACCGAAGCAGACGTCGGTGACGTGCTGCTGTCGGAACTGCTGGTTCCAGCAGGCACCGTCTTCAGGTGTCTCTTTCCTTCGCTAAAATCGCTCTTGGCAGAAGTTTTGGTCGACTTTTGGCATTTTGGGGCCATTCGAGTATCCGGGTGACTTTCTTCCGAATGACTAGGGGAACTGACCGGTGGGGGAGATGCTCCTTCTTCGTCCGAAAGACTGCTTTCCGACCCACTTTTGGCCAAATTTCCTGATTAAAAAATTAGCAAAATAGGAACACATCAATATTGTACATTTATTGATTTTAGGGCATTTTCGTCCTAGACCTAACTAAAGTGATCAAAGTCTCAGTAACCTGGGCAAGCATGTAGCCAGTAGGAATACAATTTTTCAATTCAATTCAACTCAGTACCCTCCTGTCAGTAATTTAATACCATGTGATAGGGGGTGTAGTCCATCAACCTAAATTAAGATTCTGTGGGCACCACCAACACACCATTTTCAAATGCAAATATCTCATTTCTTTACACTTATCACATGAAATTTCAACAACAACGTCGCATTTTCATGAGCTAAACAGCGGTTCTCAAACTTTGGACTGCCACCCACCATTTAGTATGACAAACTTTCACGGCTCACCCACAATATTAGTACCATAGACAAATATTTTACAAAAAAAATGTTAGGTTTCAGCTTATTTTCTAACAAAAAAAACTTGTGTGTAAATGTTAATATTAAGAGAACGCCAAAAATGAATTAAAAAAAAATTCTACCAAATTTGATTTAAGTGTATTTCGTGGAAAGAGAACGCCGAAAGTGAATTTTAAAAAAATTCGACCAAAAATGGATTTAAATGTATTTTGTCACAATGATTTCCGCCAAAATGCATTTTTAAGACATTCTTGAACATTTTGTTATTCAAGCTACAGTATTCAAGAGAACGCCAAAAGTGAATTTTAAAAAATTCGACCAAAAATGGATTTAAATGTATTTTGTAGAAATGATTTTATCCAAAATTCATTTTTAAGACATTCTTAGATATATTATTATTTATAATATAATATTCAAGAGTACGCCGCGCCGAGGGCATTTAAAAAAAAATAAAATTTTAGTACGTTTTTTAAGGGCGATTCTATGGGTTCAAGCTAGGCCTCCAGAAATTGAGGAGAATTCCTGTTTTACACTGGATTTCCAGAGAAATTCATTTCCAATGAATTTGTCACATAAGTTGTAATTTTTTTTCCAATTTTTCACGCAAGTTCTAAATTATCACATCGTCATTTCAACTTACCAGGAGGTGGCGAGACGTGTCCAATCATCCAACAGTAAATTTCCCCTGCTTCTTTGCCTTCCTGGTTTCCGGCCAGGCTAAGCCGACGGACATACTCCTGGATTCTGTTGGCTGGGTCCTGGGAGGAGTCGTCTGCTCCAGGTGACGGCAGTTTGGCAAGGACCTTGCTTACGGATGATGTCAGGGTCGGCTCCTCGATCATTTCCACAAAATTCTTGCGCTCGTCTTCGATCGGCACTTGCACGTAATCGGTAGACCACATCTGAAAACGAACATGAAAGCAACTTGAGTACATACTCGGCCAAGACACCGGATAACTCATCTTTCCGGACTTACCCTCACAATGCCATCGCTTGATCCGGTCATGACGACGTTGAGAGGATCCCACTCGTAGATCTGAGAAAACGCAACGCATAGAATTTGCTGCAGGCGATCACTGCGGCCAGTTGCCGTGTTGACGCTGGCAATCTCCTGCCCATTGATGCTCCACATGTAAAGATGGGTCCCAGCACATGTTGCGATGTCCCCCTAAACCCGAGAATTTTTATGTTACGTTTTTGCAAGTTGCATTCGGGGTAAAATCGTTTCGAGGATTTACCGTAAGTTCGTTGATCGCCACCGCTGCCACTGGCGCTGCATGCACCATGAGCTGTCTGACAAAAATGAGCCGGCTCATGTCCCAAAGGATGCAAGTACGGTCACGGGATCCTGAGACGATGAGGTTGTAAGATGGTGATGCGGCCACGCACGTCACTGGCTCAGTGTGGCCGTACAGACTTTGCTTTAGCATTAGATGCTTTTTGTTGAATTCCCAAACATTGACGACCTGTTCGAGATAGGAAAGTTTGAAATTCACATCATCTTTTGTTTCAAAATTTTCACCAAATGTTTCAGAAAAAAAATTACAATTTTCCTGAACGTAATTTTAGAATGACGGATTTCCCCGACCCATCTACAATAGGCCTATTGAGAACGCAGTTGATAACTTGTTTATAAAAACTAGAAAACTAGTGTAAACATTAACATTGAAGAGAACGCCGTAGGCGAAATTAAAAAGAAATTTTAGCCATAATACATTTTCAAAGACATTAGGGGGTGTCAATCCTAAAAAATTATTGTAATTGAAAGTGCCTAATTGATGTGCGTGTGTGCACATGGCTACTAAATTCCTGAAAAACCGATTTTTGTAGTCATTTGCGGATGCGACCACCAAATAGTTAATTTCAATAACAATAATTTTTTTAGGATTGACACCCCCTATTCTCAGATGATGAATTTTAGCCAGATTTTACTATATTTTTCTTTGCCACAGCAGTTTGGAGTAAAATATAGGAATTTGTCTAAAAATACAGAACTATATAAGAGTACCTCAAAAATATAGGAAATATAGGAATCACTTGGCAGCCTGCTTTTATTGAGATTATCAAACAACTGTCAGTAACATTTCTTACCGTGCTAGTTCCCGCTGTTATGATGATCTTCGAATTTGGGCATGCCGCACAAAGGACCTCACCATATTGGGTCATTTCATAGACAAATACAGCCTAGAGCCGTGCAAGTAAAATCAAAATTAATAAAACGAGTTAATTTACAGCGCAACTTACAAACTAAATTTAAATACTTTGTCAGATTCGTAATTTCCCATGCGAAGACTCTGGTCGGCAAAACCCCAAGCGAGGTAACGGGAAAATGAAGGTGGAACCAGAACCTTGTTCTGTTCTACGGCCAACATTGATTTGTCATTGTGGATCATTTGCCCAACTGGACCTTTTAGTTCTATCAGCCAAAGAAAATAATATTACAATATTGAATACTGGTATCATCTTTCGACTCATATCTAACATTCCAACATTCACGGACCTTTGATTGGGGCAACAGTAGGTTTTAGGTTGTCCAGATTATGAAAGAAGAGTTTGTCTGGGTTAAAGCTGATACTAGGGACCAGGGGCATGGGGTCAATGAGACTGGTGCGGTGGTTTAGCTTTTTGGCAGGATGAGGTTTCTTGAACAACTGCAAATCATACCGTCAAATAAGCAGATTAGCACTTGAAATCTTAATTTCAATAGTTCTTCCACTGATATGATAAAAGGTATATTCCAACCTGTTTCGGAATTTGTCCAAAGTTGTTGATGAACCCGATGGTAGCATTCTTCTTCAACGGGTCATCGATTGTGTAAATGTCCACGTTTCCTTCGTAAAATAGGTGGTGGAAGACGTTCGTCGCATCAACGGCAGTTTGTCCATGCTGCTTGTATCCAAAGATTAAGTCGATCCACTCATGAAGGTGGGCACTCACATAGTCACACTCAAGGGCCTGTAAAAGCAAGATTCGGAAACAGTAATGAGAATTCAAAGATAGTTTTGGGCCAGTAATCGCATGATATACGAGACGGTTTAATGTACTATTACATTGTATACCATATACAGTACAGGAAAAAAGCTGACTTATTATTATTACTGTAATATATATTTGGAAAATGTAGCTAATTTTAATATTTCTTGAAAAACGATTTCATGAAAGAATTTTTCTTCCAGAGAAAATACTAAGATTTCTTGAAGAATATTTCTAGAAAGAATGCAGAAATCGTGAAAAATGTAAATTTCTTGGAAAAATACTGAGTGGTTTAACAAAAAAAAGCTCATATAGTTATTTAGCACGATTTCAAATTTTGTTGATAACAATACAGCAGATGAAAACTACAAAAAGCCTTACTTGTCGATGAACCCTGATGAATTCTCGAACGTCTCCTTTAGCCCATGGTGGCAGTATGACATCATTCAGCTGAATGCCATTTTGTTTACATCCTGAAATAAGCATACAAAGAACTCAAAAAGGAAAATCAAGAAAACTGAATGATCAATCCGTGCAACTAGTCATATTTCTTCCTTATTACATGAGAAAGCAGTATTTAGAACGTCACACCTTTTCAAAAAACAAAATGAATTCATCATTTTTTAACGACATAGAATTTATAATTTCCTAGTTTTTCAAAAAAGTCTATCATTTCAGAAAGTAAAAATTCTCATCCTTGTATTTTTTCATCGGATATGAACAAGCGTCTTGATATTAGAACAGAATCGATTTTTACCCCAATTAAGAAACTTTTACACTGCTGTGCGCAGGCATAGCATGCAAAAGATGCCACAACGTACCTAAGTCGAAGTTGTTTGAGTTGGTCAGAAACTCTTGCAAGTAAAAGAACTCTGGAATCAATTCCTTCACGTCGGCCATGTTATGCTTCGAAGCTGAGAGCCAAGCTTCTTTAATGCTGTGAAACATTCTGTCAGCCAAATCGAAATGTCCACCCTAAAACAAAAAGAATAGAACAAGAATAGAATTATCCTTTAGGGTAAAGAACTTGCATACACTGAATGAAAAACTAAACGTAACATAACCCTGGTAATAGCCTTGAGCAGACATTAAACACCAATTAGATATTGGTTCAAATGTTGATAAAGAATACAAGTCGTCACAAAAGTAAAGATTTCTCAGAATTTTACCTGTAGTCTCAAAAAGTGTTGTGCGAAGGGTTCCATGCGGACAAGGTATGAAGCAACGATCATTGCCGATGAGTAATGAGTACCGTAGTGATACGGCGGCGTCTCGCCTAGAAAATCAAATCAACAAATTTCCATCGGATTCTACAACATTCCCTGGCAACTTTTCAGTAATTTCAATGACATTTTACAGGAATTTTAACACAATATTAGACCACAAAAATAGTACATGTATTAATTTTCAAGCCTTGGATCGAGGTTTAACACGTCGTAGGGGAAAATTTTCCGGAGATTTAGATCACAAGTAACGAATTTGTATAATTAGTAGCGAAGTTAACAGTGAAGTAAATTAAACAGGTAATTTTCGTGAAAAATACACACATTTCAATAATGTAGTGATGTATTTCTGCAGACTTTAGAAATGTTATGAAATATTAATACTACAAGAAACGCCGTAGGCGAATTTTTTTTAAAAAAAAAACTAGGTCTTAAATGATAGATTTTAGTCTATAGTTTTGCAATAGTAATAATTTAGTATCGCGAAAGGCAACATTTTTTAGAAACAAAATATTGAGAAATAATAATTAAGGAAATGCAGTGGCAACTTTAAACAAAATGTATTCATCAATTTGCCAAGAATTTAGGCGCGCAGCAGGCGAAATTTTTGCAAAAAAAACTTCTGAAACGATGAATGTTAGTTTTTTAAACAAAATTGCATTTAAAAATAGTAATCTATCTCAATTTCTTTGACATTCCCTGACATTGTCACACATTTTGACAAATTCCCTGATACTTTTTCATTTCCCTGACATTCCCTGACTTTCCCGAAAGTGGGAACCCTGTAATTGTTCCATGAACCCGACAGTACGTATAAAATCACCCACCATGTGGGTCATCCCATTCTTTGTAACGCTTCTTGAACTGTTTCAGACGGTCCGGGGATTGGGCCCCCATTGGCTTAGAAAAGTCCCGGAAGGTGGCAGGGTCATTGAAATCCAAATCCTGGAAATCATTTAAATCCATCAGTCATTAAATCCATTGATCTTCAGCAGAAAATCCAAAAATAAAAACCTCTGATTCGTAATCCGCCAAAATCCATGGAAATACTGGGTACTGCATCAAGTCATTGTACGATCGCCCAGCTAGCGTGTTCAAGTGCATTAAATACTGGAAATTGCTAATTTCTTCCCGCTTTAAAAAAAAATTAAAAGTTAGGGTCGAAATCGGGTTTAATCTGATCGATAACCACAATTGGTACTCACCACCCAGCGTTGTGTCACGGAAGTTTCTCCGATCAAGCTGCTCAGCAAGCTGGCACTCTGTTCCACATTTGCGGTGCGCTTCTGACCCGCCACCGACTGTTGAGCATTGTCGTTGATTGCTGTTGCCACAACCATAAACCTGGTATAGTTGAAAAGCAAAAGTTGTTCCAGAGTTGCATAAAGAAAAATGCTGTAGATTATGGGTTTTATTAAAAGGTAAGTCACCTTTGGTAGATCTTGTTTCGGATTCCTCTCGGGAACGCCAGCAGGTAATTTCTGCCATCTGCTGAAAATACCTCGAGAGCACTTGGCTGTCAAACGAGAAAAAAGTCATAGACACAACTGGGAACCCCTACAGTTCATGTCACAAAATGCCAATATTCCAATCAACAGCCCAATATCAGAATAAAATAGAAAAATATTTGCATAGAAATGACAGAAAATGAATTCAAATTAAGTTACGTTAAGTAAATGTTAACACTTGAAAGGACACCTACCTGCAATAAGTACCTCCTTTTGTGAACCTCTCGTACATCGTCATACGCAAACTTGTTACACCTAAAAATAATAATCTGTGGTCAGAAACAAGAAGGAGCAACACAGTTTTGGAATTTATATCAAATTTTTAAAATGTAGTTGTAACTGCCGAATGCGATAAAAATCAATTAAGAGGGAGAGAAAGTCAACACCCTATATTGGTACATTATGAAAATTAATCTGATAGCTGTTTTGCACTCTTATACATGAATAAAAAATTGCTTGATATTGTTTGAATTTTTTGTCAAGGGTCCTAGTAATTAACCAAATTGGCAAACAATAAAAGATGATACAGTATGAAAACAAACAAATATTGATCTTGTTTTACTTCAGGAACAAAATCAAATTGATTTAAAATTAGTTTTCCTCTCATTCTTACTTCAATAACAAAATTGGAATCCGAAATGCAGGATTTGTCAGAATTTTACAAAAAAATGTGTCTCTGGCACTCAATCTGACTGACAACCAGGTTAGAAATGATAAAATGAAAGAAAATGAAAACAAATATGTCGACAAATTTTTATGATGAAAACAACGTTCATAAGAGCAAAACGAAGAAGCGTTTCCCCTTTTTTTTTCGAAAAACCATATTTTTGAAACGATTACCAGAAAATGACAAATGTTCGAATTTTACTAAGATTATTCAAATTTTCAGTATTTTTCTAAATTATTTTTTTTTTCAATAACTGCGTATCATAGCTCGAAGCACCACCAGTTACCGTTTTCTCTGCTCATGTTTGCTTCTATAATTAGTCGAGTTTGGGATGATTGGATCGTACATACTGGAGAAAATAAATAGAGCATCATCAATAAGTGTTTGTCTGGTAACACTCTTCACACTTGGAAATTATGGATCACAAAACATACTTAGCAGGCAAGTAGTCTATGTCCTTAATTTCCCTTGTCTTCAGTAGCGTAAATCCATCAACGACGTAAAAATGCTCTTTTCCAAACAGCAGCAATCCCTCGCATGTGTCCAGGCCCTGGATGCGTGCACAGCGAAACATGTGGCTGATCTGGAAATCATTTAATTTATTTGAAAAATGAAAAAAATATATCGGAAGCATATAGGATAAAGAAAAAAATATAGGAAGAAAATAGCATTTTTTATTCTGAAAATCAGCAAATTACTGCAGCTCAGATGCTTTTAATGCTGCAAATATTTTATTTTATTTCAAGATTGCCACCAAATATTTCAGAAAAAATTACAATTTTCATGAACGTAATTTTAGAATGACAGATTTTTCCGACCCATCTACAACAGGCCTATTGAGAACGCCATAGGCAAGAGAACGCAGCAAGCGAAATTTAAAAACTTCAACCATAAGACATTTTTAAAGGCAAGTTGTAGGCAATTTTTAAAAAAATTGTGCTGTTTACAAAAACTAGGCAACAAATGGTGGATTTCAGAATTCTTTTCTAAAAAAATTAATGCATGTAAATACTAACATTTAAGAGAACGCCATAGGCGAAGTTCAAAAAACAGAAACAAAAACACTAGGCAATTTTTGTAACAAAACCAGAAACGATAGATTTAACAATAATTTAGCCAGTATCTACAATATTTTTCCTTGCCACAGCAGTTTGCAGTAAAATATAGTAATATATAGAATTTTTTCTAAAAATACATGGCTATATAGGAGTACCTCAAAAATATAGGAAATACAGGAATCACTTGACAGCCAGAGCTTATTAACTATCCCTAATTGGCGAATTTCAATTACCTTTTCCCCTTCTTCTAAAAGCCTTAAAAGCGTTTGATTGTCCGGCTTGTGATCACCCTCTTGATCTGTGTTGTTGTCAATGCTAGGATCCAAGCTGTCTGGATCATCATCGAGGTCGCTGATGTTGCGATTGAGGGAAGGTCTCGAAATAAGCCCAGAACGCAGCCCTTGAAATCCTGCAAGGTTTCGAACCAGAAGTGATGTAAGATCAGTATAACTTTCAGCAAAATTCAGTTTTGAAATGGAATTCTTGATGCCTACCTATTTCTCGCATCACATCCGTAATGTCCACGTCCACTTGCGTTTCTTCCGCTGTTATGGTGCTGCTGGCTTCAATGGGCACTGCTTCCCGTTCAACCATTCCAGCTGAACGTTGGCACTGGTAGTATTTTTTGCTGTCATAACTCATGGCTGCCTTGTATTTCAAAGTCCTCTATCAAAGCGGAAAATTATTTCAGAATCAATTTTTGATCAGGCTATGCAGACTAGATTATGCATTGACCCGTTAGCGTGGTAAAATTTTTGTCATCCTTCCATTCCATTCTATTGGTTTCATTGTTCCATACAGGGTTCCCAATAAAATTCTCAAATCTATTTCCCTGACTTTCCATGGCAACTTGCAGTCATTTCCCTGACATTCCCTGACAACTTTTCAGTAATTTCCCTGATATTTTCACGAAATTTTACAGAATACTAACTAGACCACAAAAATAGCACATGTATTAATTTTCAAGCCCTGCATGGAACTTTAACACGCAGTAGGCGAAAATTTCGGGGAATTACATCAAAAGTAATGAATTTGTAGAATTAGTAGCAAAATTAACAGCAGTAAATATAACGCGCAGTTTTTGTAAAAAAATACACATATTTCAACCATTCGGTACTGTATTTTTGCAGACTTTAGAAATTGTAGGCTCGCATAGGCAACATTTTTAAAAAACAAAATATTGAGAAATAATAATTAAGGGAATGCAGTGGCAACTTTTTAAAAAAAAATTCTATTCATACATGTAAATTTGCTAAGAATTTACGTGAATTGCAGGCGAAATTTTTGCAATAAAGTTCCGAAATGATGAATGTTAGTTTTTTTTTTAAAAATGCTTTTAAAAATAAGTAAACTTTCGCAATTTCCCTGACATTTCCTGACATTTGCACAAATTTTGACGAATTCCCTGAACCTTTTTCAATTCCCTGACTTTCCCTCCCTTTCCAGAAAGTGTGAACCCTGCAACTCAGTCGAATTTTAAAAATAGTTTAAGACAAAATTTGCTTTATCCTAAATAGGGTGCCAAAATTAAGTTGGTAAAGGTTTTAAATAACATGAACATCCATGTTATATTTTGCAAAATTTTTAAAATTAAAAAAAGAAGCA
This sequence comes from Kryphioiulus occultus, assembly GCA_034687865.1. NCBI lineage: Eukaryota > Metazoa > Arthropoda > Diplopoda > Julida > Julidae > Kryphioiulus > Kryphioiulus occultus. The sequence goes on along the minus strand of JAQGAF010000722.1, from coordinate 24,299 downwards.
ATAAGTTTAAAATGTTACGTTTCTGAGATTTTTTTGGAATTATTTACGGAGAAGAATAATTGAACAAATTTTCACCAATTTTGTGAGATAACTATGAATATTATAGCGAATTTTGCAAAACAAGTTCTGAAAACTATAGAATGAATTTCTCTGTGATTTTCTGATAAAATACACTCAAATACACATTCAAATACACTAACTTGATAAAACACATTTGCACGACTTCACTCAAACTTGCTAGTACAAAGCTCTCAAAACACAACTTACATACAACTCTCATACTTACATTTTCCCCATTTTCTAATTCTGGGTGAAAAGGGTAATGAAGGTAGAACAAATCGTTTTTCATCATTTTCTTCCGCATTCGACAGGGTCCTAGTAATGGCACAAGAAATGATTAGTTCTCTGAATGAACAACATTCAGAATGAACAACAAGTGTAAATTAATTACCTTCCGTCATGTCCAGCATCCATTTGTCCAGGATGCTGCCGGTAGGGGGACCCCAAATGCCCCTTTCTCGAGTGAGTTCATCCTCAGTTTGGAGCCAGTCTTCAAAAACGTATTTTTGCATATGTTGGTGACTCTAAAAAACAATGTTCAATATAAAATGTAAATAACTTTTATAACGAAAAATAAACCGGGAATTCGATCGTTTACCTGCTGATACTGTTTGTACTGTAGTTCCACGAGGTCACGCACTATAGAAATATGATTGAATGTCCACAGTTGAACATCGTGCACGGACACGTTGGCCATCTTGAACTTGATGGTGTCTTCCCTCCGAGTTCGGCGGCTGGCAAGTCGAGAAAGTCCGCCGGTGACCTTCTGAAGTTTTTGCAAGCCCGAAAAATTCACAACCTGGAATAAATTGCGTGTCAATTTTATTTTCGGGTCGAATGAAATTTTTGGTTTGCCAAACCGATCCCTGCGTCCTTACCTGTTGCAGCTGGGACTGCAATTCCCATGATCCTTTGTAAGAAGATTTCTTTTCCGACTCCAGATAGGTCAACCAAATCTTGCTGGCCATGTCGTAGATCATGTCGCGTAGCATTTTGAGATCGGGATTCTTGTTTTGGCAGGGGAAGTTCACTTTAAACACCTCCTCTATTGACTGAAAAACGATAAATATTGTCAGAAAATAATACGGAAAAGGTGTATTGAGCAGTACAGGTATATCAGGGTTCATACCAAAATTTGCAACTCAATTTCCCTGACTTTCCCTGACAAAATCTTATCAATATCCCTGACTAATCAAGTAAAAAATATACCATGTAAGTAAAATTAACTTTATTTTCCACACTTTGTCCATTCAAGTACACGTACCTAATATTTTACATTTTTTTCACATGCATATGAAAAAAAATTTTTTTCACAATTTTCATCTAATATTTTTGAAAACAAATTGGCATTTTCATTTGCCGCGACCCCTAGCATATCATAGAATTGAGGACACTGTAGGACAAATTTTTACAAAAACTACACCACAAAAAATTTCTAACAAAAAATCATAAGGGTGTTAATATAAACTTGAGAGCAATGCCTGCAAATTAACATTTAAGAGAACGTTTTAGGCGAAATTTGTAAAAAAAAACTGTAGTCCTAATGCACATTTGTGAACATTCTTAGCAACATTAATATTCGAGAGAAAACTGTAGGCCCTTTTTGTTTGAAAAAAACTTGACCAGAAATAACAGATTTAATATAAGTAGGCGAACTTTTTAGAAAAATCAGATCTTAAATAATGAATTTTAGAAAGTACCTGATATATTTTTCTTTGCCATGACAATTTGCAGTAAAATATATACGAACACTTGACAAACTGTTTCCTTGACAAACCCAAGAAATTGTCCCTCAATTCGAACATATTTTTACAATTGCGTTTCATTAAAAGGGAACGCCGAGGGAATAAGGGAAATAACGAATTGTAGGTGTAATTAATAGGGTATTTTTCACAAAAATAAATTGAAAATTAAAAATTTCCAGTCACAAAATTTTTGTTAGTTTTCCCTGACTTTCCCTGAATTTTTGGGCAAAATGTCCACATTTCCATGACTTTCCCTGACCACATTTCATTTCCCTGAATATATATATATATCTAAAAGGAGGATTCAATGTCACTTACTGGTTTTTTGCACACATATAATTCTTCCCAAACCCGCTTTGCAGCTGTCACAAGCAGGCCTTGACCTTCTTGTGCTGAATGCAAGCCCTCCCTGGAGCCTTTGCTTCCTGGATTCACGTGCCATGTTGTCTTTCTGTTCGTATCGGTGCTAGCAGTCAAAGACACGCTACTGTTAGCATCGTTGTATCATGCCCAGTTATTGTATGCACATTTATAGAACTCACGAAATCATAAATTCCTCTGTCATCTGCAGCAAGCAGTAACACAGGCAACTGATGAACTCTTGCTCGTAGTTCTGCGGGCCAAAAACTATGCTCCTATTGCTCGTAAGCTTGTGCAGTGCTTCCAAGACGGTCATTTGATCTGGAAAATACAACCACCGATACAGCACACTGATGACAAGCCGTATTTTAACAGGGTGGCAAACAATTTCTAAGATTCAATTTTTAGGACTTTTTAGGACTTTTTCAAAAGTGGCATTTTTTAGTATATGATTTTTAATTTACATGTAGGCCTATGCTATACATATAACTCAAAAATACAGCAGCAAGATTATTTTTGAGCGATTTTTTTAACAGAGCAACTTCTACATTCAATGAATTCAATTTGCTCTCCATCATGAACAAGTTTTTTCTTCCTTTCCTCAATCTCTTGGATATCATCCTGGGCCATTTGTTTTACCATCAGCAATTTTTCCTCAACAGTTTTATCCATAGCCTTTTCCTGTCTGGCCTTCTTCATACCTGGCTTGCAGAGCATATAGCAGTCATCATAACTGGGGTAACTTCAACTTTTCAAACATCATTGCCATTCTTTCGGAAAACTCACAAATCAACCTTTGTGAAACAAGGCTCTTCTCTAAAAGATTATCAGCTAGGCACTGCTTATTTACTGAAAAACCATGTTCAACATCAGCTTGTCCAGCAAAAAGGATTAAAGACATTTTTATAATTCCCACCATCTTCACACTGAATTGGTACAAGGATTATAATAATTTGCAACAATTCTTCAATTGCTTAGGGCATTTAGGAATTTCCTGAATATTTAGGACTTTTAGGACTTGTTTGCCACCCTGTTACTACCTCGATTTCTTCAATTCTACCATAATTTAACTGACCGTCGAATTTTGAAAAATTGCAACACAAATATTGCCATACAGGTGTATATTAACAACATTTAGTGTCGCCATTTCTTGCCAATTTGGGCTCAAAAAATACCTCAGACACCACAAAATGCAAAAATGCCAAAACAAGAAATTAAGTCTTACCATTTGAAATTGGTGCTTGAAGACTTCCGAGATAATTCGGACCGAGTTGGAACATTGCATGGATCGTTGCTGCCGAGAACATGTCCTCGAGAAGCTGGCAAGGACCTTGTTTCCAGGTTAGTCGAGAGTGCCGTCTTCTGGCAGGGGCAGTCCCTATGTATCCATACACTGACGAAGCAACTGTCAGATTAGCAGCACCTCCTCCAGGATTTTGTGAGATGTAATGAAGCTGGAAAGTGGGACAACATCAGCATTTAAACATTTTGCTCACTATTGGACACGAACAATGCCAAAATGAAATGAAAAAGGCAGAATACCCTTTGTGTCTTGATGTGCTGTCCGTTAATGTACAGTGACATTGAACTGTTTTTCAACACTGCGCGATTAAGAACGAGGACCACGTGGTGCCATTGGCCTTCTTGGATGAGTTCTGGGCACCAGATGCGAATGCATCCATCGCCAATCACATCAGGTTCCCAATCAGCGGACACTAAACCATAAAAGCAGCGTCATTAGTTTGCCCAAAACTGCACAAGTATGTGCAAAAACACTAGGAAGAAATGGATGAGTTCACATACCTGATTGTGAGAAGGGAGTTTCCTGAGTGGATATGATCAGTGCTTTGTCACGTGCAGAAAGAAGGACATTGAGGCACAGCAGGTGATCGTCCTTGTTGTGCACGTGGCGAACAAGCGACAAGAGGCAAACGCAGTGCGGGTCACTTCGAGGATCGCTGAATTTTTCGACACAGATCCACGTGGAGTACGTGAGCCCAGTTTGAGGTGGAAAAATGCGATCGCCTTCAGAAAATAAATTTGCGATCAGTATTCTGACACAGAATTTATGACAGATGGTGTAATGGCAACTACGTTTATCAGACCACAATCATGAACAGTAACGATTTTGAACGTCCGATTCTCTAAGTGTCTTTTCTTTATGAGTAAGCCAGCATGGCCAAAACACGAAATCAATTATATATCTTTTTTAATCTGCTGAAGTTTCCAAGAACGTTATGGACAAACCAAACAACCAGATGGTTTTCATGCAGAATTAGATTTCAATTAGAAGTTAAATTGGCTGTACTACACAAAATGCCCTGCTGCTGCCTTGCTGCAGCATATAAAATACGAGAAAACGAGCTTCCCCTAATGGCGCTTAAGCTTGCAGTGATTGCCTGCAGTTTGGGCAGCTGAATAAAGAAATTACATTTTTGGCTAGTTTAGGTTAGGATTATCACAAAAACACAGAAAAAAGAGAAGAAAAAAAACATAGGATAAATCTCTACATCTCTGTGGTGGAAATTTTAGAAATTGTAGATCTGGTCACAAAATGATGGGATTAGCTAATAATTTTGTAAAAATAAATAACACTATTAATAATAAAGGGAACGCCGTGGGCGACATTTTTGAAAAATTACAAGAAATAATCGTTAGCTGAAATAATGGATTTTAGTGTATTGATATTAACAGCGATGCGAAACCAATAGAACACAAACGCTACATTTTTTGTGGACTTCTTCTTTCGAAAATTTAAAAATTGTTTATAATGATGGAAACGCTGTATGGAAATTTTTTTTGTTGAACAATTTTATAAGCAGCCAGCTACGATATTTATCCTTTAGGTACGCCGTAGGCTAAATTTAAAAAAATAACAGAAATACGACAGTTTAGGTGAATTTTAGTGGAAGTTTCATTAGAAGTATCAGAAAGTGTAAATGATAACGAAAACGCAGTAGGCGAAATTTTTAGAAAAAGAAGATCTCAAATACAGCTTTTGTAATTCTTGTCTGATATACTTACATGTATACCAATCAAAATCGTTGTGCCAAAACAAATTTCCAGTCATATTTGAATTTCCCTGACATTTCCCTGACATTTCCAGACCAAATCAATTTCCCTGACATTTCCAGACCAAATCAATTTCCCTGACATTTGCAGGTTTTCCAGATGGCTAGTCACCCTGAGTAGGGTTAAAATACATGTAAACACTTTTTGTGCACGTTCGCAGAAGTAAGTTTAATGAAGTACCGTTTCCGACGCCTCCCAGCACCGAAGTATCGCCTCCGCCGACCATCCCTACACTAACCACCGAAGGTCCGGAAACACTCTGTGGCGCAATGCTCGGGAGGTAAAGGCATCCAAACCCCTCGTTGCTCATGTCGAATTCCACGAAGGAGGGAATGAGAGATGCTCCGTTCACCCGGAAGTCCCTTGGTGTGGTCATGGAGACAAGCGTCTTCACCCTGGTTAACGGTACCGGCCCTCCTTCTCTTTTGTTGGCCGGGAAAGCATTGTTGCCGTTGCTATCGGTGCTTTCCAGCTTCCAACTATCGAAGGCCTTGCAGGACAGAGGATGTCCCAATCGTAGAAAATCCCTTGACACAAAATGTGCAGAATATGAATTTAAAGTGTTGCGGCTCTAAACAACCAATTTCAGCTTGCCAAAATCCTGGTATTTTTTACCTGAGGTCTTTTGGTTCCAGTGCTTGTGCAGCAAGACGTTCGAGCATATATTGGAGTGGTCCATGCAACGGGTGACTCTCGTCTTCAAGGGCCGCGTTGCAGCGGCAGAGCAGCTCGTGAGGCAGGCCAGCATCACACATCACTTGCTGGTTCCGCTCGCTGCGCATTAGTGATTTTAAAATTTCAGCAGTATACAACTGCAGCGTCATGCCAATCTAGCAACAATAAATGAGATAAATATGCTTTTACCAAAATTTGCAACTCAATTTCCCTGACTTTCCCTGACCAAATCTGATCAATTTCCCTGCCTTATCACATACAAAATATCACATGTACTGTAAGTAAAATGAGCATTATTTTCCACACTTTGCCCATTCAAGCACATGAATCTAATATTTTTAAATTTTTTCACTTGCATACATATATCTGATTTGTTTCCCAATTTCATCTAATATTTTTTAAAAAAAATTCGCATTTCATTCGCCACGACCCCGCATATATTTTCAAATTGAAAATGTTGTAGGCAACATTTCCACAAAAACTAGACCACAAAAAAATTCTATAAAAATTACTTGGGAGTTAATATTAACATACACTTTGCAGGAGCAATGGCTGCAAATTAACATTTAAGAGAACGCCATATGCGAAAATCAAAAAATGCAGCCCTAACGCAATTTTGAAGACATTCTTAGGAATATTAATATTCACAAGAATACTTTAGGCGTCTTTTTGTTTAAAAAAATAGGCAGGAAATAATATAATTTAATATAAGCAGGAGAAATTTTTACAAAAAAATAAGATCTTAAATGACGAATTTTAGCCAGTACCTGCTATATTTGTCTTTGCCATGGCAATTTGCAGTAAAATATAGGGACACTTGACAAACTGTTTCCTTGACCAATCCCTGAAACTGTCCCTCAATTTAAACATATTTCTACTGTGGATTTTAGCTCGTTTCTTTAAAAGGGAACGCCGTATGCGACATTTTTGAAAAACTACTGGAAATAACGAATTGCATGTGTAATTCATATTGTTTTTCACTAAAATGAATTCAAAAATAAAAATTTCCAGTCAAAAAATTAAAATTCATAATTTTTTTAAAGTTTTCCCTGACTCCCACCTGACTTCCCCTGACGTTTTAAGAAAAATGTCCACATTTCCCTGACTTTCCCTGACTGTATGAACCCTGTATTATATAGGAACTGATGAATATCACGGGTTACCATATGAAAAGCAAAGATGACCTAGTCGGATAAAACAATTCAAAAGTATGGTGAACAAACCTGTGGCTCGGTTTCATGTTTTATCGACGGTAACAGATGCAGGATAGCAACCACCACACCAGGGTGGACAATGACTGGATCTGGGGCAGTTGGTGTTAGATTGAGATGGGCCAGAGTGTGCCGTTTATTAGCCGGTGGACTAGACGCGGGTTGTGTTTTAGCTGCCTCGATGGATGGCGAGGATTTCAAAGAAGGGGACTTGGAGTTACTTTGAGTGGCAAGATTAGGACTGCAAAAGATGTTCGTATTAAGGCAAGTTCAACGACATGAAAGTAATGTTCAGAGTTTCATTACCGATCAAAAGCATCGAGTGCCATGTCATAGAGCAATCGGAGCATCAGGCAAGCCAGGCATAGAGTTCTTGGAATGTTGTCTTTCATAAGGCTAGATACGAGTCAAAAATATGTCAGTAAACGGGAATTAAATATACAATTGCATAGAATTACTGGTTAAAATTTTCCATTTATAATTCAGTTTTTCTCAACATTTCAAGTAGTAATCTCAATAAACAAATATGTGTAAGGAACTGTGTGTTAACTATTTATGACAAACTATTTCAGGAGAATTCATCTAAAATCCATTATTTTTAGTAGATTTAAAAAAAATGTTTGCTACATGTTAATACATTTCTGAAATTTGAAAAATGCCCATAAAAATGCATTTTTGATGTCGTCTAGTTAACTTTTTTTTAAATATCGCACAATTTCTCACTGAATTATTCCTCAACAATATTTTCAACAATCGATACTCAAATCCATTATCCATGATAGATTTACAAAAAATGCCATCGCTCGAATGAAATTGTATGCTAAAACTGTAACGGTAGAGCGGCCAGCTATAAAAGCACACAGGCTCGGCATACAAATTAACGGTTTTATTCGACTCCAGTAGCAACAGGTTACAGTTACGTTCGGCCTTAAAAACATCTGCCCTCGCCTTGGACACGACTTGTCCAACTCAAGCTCAGACCCAGACTGCCCTCCAGAACCCAGGCACCCACTCACGTCCCCCAACGCCAGGGGACGCCCGAGAACGGAATGCCCCAACCTACTTAACTGTTCCAAGGCATCTGGCCAGTTGGTGAACAACACTTTGGTGTTTAACACTTTTTCACACTTGTTCACATTTCTTCATATGGAATCATCTGACTTTTTTCAAAATTTTCACGAAATATTTCAGAAAAAAAAAATTAATGAACTAAATAAACAGCACTTCTCAAACTTTTGCAACACCCACGCAATTTTAGAATGGCAGACTTTTGGCACCCATCTACAATAGGTCTTAGGATTATTAATATACAAGAGACGGCCATAGGTAATTTTTTAAATATTACTTTTCACAAAAACTAGGTCACAAATGATGGATTTCAGTTTTTCTAAAAAAAATTATGTGCGTAAATACTAACATTTAAGAGAACATTAATAATCAACAGAATGTCGTAGGCAATTTTTTTTAAACAAAACAAGAAATAATAGATTTTACAATAAATTACACCCACAGCAACAGAAATTTTTAGAAAAACCAGATCTCAGATCATGATTTAACCAGTATCAGTTATATTTTTCTTTGGCACAGCAGTTTGCAGTAAATATACAGCAGGAATATATAAGATTTTTTCCAAAAATATAGGATTATATAGGACTACCACAAAAATTTAGGAATATATAGGAATCACTTGACAGCCTGCTAAATTTTTGCAAATAGTGTTTTTCTACCCCTCAGGGTTCTCCCAACCATGGCTACACCCCTAATATTAGACAAGTAATTTCTTGCTCAAAGCTTACCTTTCATCCTTGCTAGCGCTGAAGATAGTATGCAGAGTATTTTCCTCGACTGGACAAAAGCTGCCGCTGCTGCCCTCGAGCAGCAAATCGTTTGAGAAACACCCCAGGAGTCGTATTGTATCAGTCAGGCTTGTGTAACAAATCTGTGAAAAGTTTTCGATTTTGAGCAGGGAATCATTAAAAGATGTCGAGAAAAAATTTCTCGTCCACAGTTTCTCTAAAAATTCCTACCTCTTGGGCGAAGAACTTTGCATTGGCAGGTTCGAACCTCATAGCAACAGTGAGAGTATTGAAAACCATTTTTAACAGGGTTAGCACCAGCGTCTGGTCCACCGTATCCCACGGAGGTTTGGGAGGATCAGCAAGGCAGCCTTCCATGGACACCAAGCCGGACATGACGTAAACGAATCCGCCTACCTTTCGGAAGACGGTTCTTGTTCTGTGACTTTCTCGCAACACGTGAAGGAGCGACTAAAAAACGTGACGTGTATGATTATTAGTTTAGTGAGGCATATTTAAAACTCAGGCTGTAAAGCAGTACGGAGGTCGTATTATATAGGGAACATATGAAAATTAAAAAAAAACATATAGGAAGAATATAAGCTAAGGAATTTTTCCTTAAAAAAATCAGTAAATAACTGCAGCTTAGAACGTTTAATGAATTTTAATTGTTGGTTTGCAATTTTGAACACTCTTTCACATACAAATATCAGATTTTTGTTCACATTACTTCACCTGCAAATATCTGATTTTTTTCAACACTTTCACCGAATATATCAGAAAAAAAATTAAAATTTTCATGAAATAAATAAACAATGGTTCTCGAACTTTCGACCACAAGCAACTTAATTTTAGAATGGCAGACTTTTGCGATCCATCTCAAATAGGCCTATTGAGAACGCCGTGGGCAAATTTTTTTACAAAAACTAGAAAAACTAGTGGAAATATGAACATTTAAGAACGTCGTAGGCGAAATTTAAAAAAAAATAACTTTAGCCAAAATGCATTTTTATAAGAATATTTATATTCAAGAGAAAGCCGTAAGCAATTTTTTTGCAAAAACTATCAAAATTAGTGTAAATATTAACATTTAAGAGCGTCGTAGGCGAAATTTAAAAAAAAAAATAACTTTAGCCATAATGCATTTTTATAAGAATATTTATATTCAAGAGAAAGCCGTAGGCAATTTTTTTGCAAAAACTATCAAAATTAGTGTAAATATTAACATTTAAGATAACGCCGTAGGCAAAATTTAAAAAAAAACCTTTAGCGTTTTAAATAGCGCTTTTTACAAAAACTAGGTCACAAATGATGGATTTCAGATTTCTTTTCTAAAAAAATTGCATGTGTGTAAATACCAACATTTTTAAGAAAACGCCGCATTTTGCATTTTTAAGATATTTTAATAAATATTAATAATCAACAGAATGTCGTAAGCAGGCGAAATTTTTAGAAAAAGCAGATGTCAGATGATGAATTTTAGCCAGTATCAATCAATTTTAAATTTTGCTGCATCATGATTCAATTAGTTCTTACATTTAGTTTTTAAAAAAACTGCATGATGCATGCTAACCTTTAGAATGTGCGTTTTGAATTCCAGTGCCAAAACAGGTGCCGAGTGCATCATTCCAAGAAGAGTACCCATGTCGTCATCTCCTCCATTGCATAGCACAAGCTGTTGGACGATGCCCAAGGCTTGCTGTCTGCACGTGAGATAGGGCACCATGTTGTGAGCGCAACGGGCCCCGCCACATTCCCGAAACACGCCTAATGAAATTTGGCTTTTTAATCAGACATACAACAACGGTAAAATAATCTGCAACATTCTCCCGACACCACGTACCTGCATTACTGTTGTTGTTGCTGAGAAGAACGGTAAGTTCCTCCATGACCAAAAAACCGAGCATCTGCAGGTTCTCCGGCATTTTGCTAATCTCTGCAAGGAAATTCTTCAGTTTTAGGGAAAATTTTATGCTTGCAACACCTTCAAAGTGACGTAAACCAAACTCACCTTTGGGGCCATCGTCATCTGTGGAATGTGTCTCTTTGAGCAGTCCTGCATATCGATGCAGGCAGGTGACCATCACTTCCAAGAGGCCAACCTCTCTATAAACATCTTTGAAAATAGGGTCATGCTTCAAGATGTTCATCAACGTTTTCATACAAGTTATGCTGCATTCCGCAGAACTGAAACAAAAATGATGACCTTAGCTATAACTAGGAAGAACTTACAAAGTGTAAATGATTGCACATCAAAATAAGCCATTGTATTTTTTGCTGTTTCTGAAAATAAGTAACACGTTTGTAAAATTTACAATTTTACTTTTTTATGTATTTCAAGTTTTTTGACAAAATGTGTAAACTTTTGTTTAGGCCATGCTCCAAATGCAGGGTTCCCACTCAAATTCTCAACCCGATTTCCCTGACAACATTTCAGTTCCCTGACATTTTACAGGAAATTTCCCACAATATTAGACCACAAAAATAGTACATGTATTAATTTTCAAGCTCTGAATCGAAGTTTAACACACCGTAGGCGAATATTTTCGGACATTTAGTTCACAAGTAACGAATTTGTATAATTAGTAACGAACTTAATTGTAAAGTAAATAAAGAAGAACTTTTTTTGAGAAAAATACACATATTTCAATAATGAAGTACTGCATTGTTGCAGACTTTAGAAAATTTATGAAGTATTAATACTACAAGAAACGTGGTAGTCGAATTAAAAAAAACTAGGTGCTAAATGATAGGTTTTTGTGTACATGTATATGTTGCTGTACAAAAATAGGTTTAGCAATAATAATAATTTAGGATCGTGAAAGGAATATTTTTAGAAACAAAATATTCAGAAATAATAAGTACTGACATGCAGTGGCAACTTTAAAAAAAATTCTATTCATAAATTTCCTAAGAATTCTGAAATGATGAATGTTATTTTTTTTAAATTGCATTTAAAAAATAGTAAACTATCTCAATTTCCCTGACAGGTTCACGAATTTTGACAAATTCCCTGACCCTTTAATGTCCCTGACTTTTCCTAACTTTCCAGAAAGTGGGAACCCTGATATGTGCATATCACATTTATATTTCAACTATTGTTGATTTTATTGTGTTTAATCTTACACTGTAATGTCTGATATAGCTGCCCCTAACCTCTAGGCAATCATTGCCAGTCTACGAGCCTTTATGAAAAGCACAAATCACCCTAAACTATCTATGGTAAAGCAGGGACTATACCGAATTATCCCCAAAAATTGTATTACAAATTTTGAAATGTGGCATTGAAACAAGAAGAAAATAAAAAATTAATGAAACTATCTTACCTTTGAGTTTTGAGAAGAATGCTAAGACTGATGAGTTCTTTACATGGGACGAAACACAATTGGTGGACAATGAACTCCAAGATGCGAAAAAATTTAGCCTGCAATTGTCAATGTAAATATTAAGTTTTGCATCGAAGTGGTTCACAGCCGAATTTGGCTACTGAGACAAGGCCTTCACCTGCACTTCGACCGGTTTCAGGTGAATTTTCTCGGCAAACTGGGAGAGAGTATGCTGTGGCTCCAGGATGAAGTAGTTGGCAGTATCAGAGTGGTACACGGTACTTATGGCATCCAAAATGAACAAGCAGAGGTTGGTTGATGATGATTTTAAAAATACAGACTGCAAGACTTGGAATGCCTGAATATTCCGAACGCTTACACCTACAAAAAATAACCAGTGTCTGTTGAAAATGCAATGCACTCAAAAACAAATTAAAAAGATAAAATGTTTCCATTCAAATATGGATAATATACTTTAAATGTAGCAAAAAACAGATGTTTGAACGTTGAATTCTTGTATTTTTAATTGCAATCATTTGAAATGTTTTACATGGTTCATACTAAAATTTGCAACTCAATTTCCCTGACTTTCCCTGACCAAATCTCATTAATATCCCTGACTTATCACAAAAAAAATGCCACATGTAATTAAAATTAACATTATTTGCAACACTACAATTAACTACATTTTTTGTATTTTTCTGTCAGGATGACTAGCCAAATCTTCAATTGAATATCTCTGGCTTTCCAGGCTTTCCAAAAACAATTTTTACAGATTTGATCCAAGCAAATATACCATAAGGCGGAAGTTTTAGAAATTATAGATTTTGTAAGAAATAATAATATTAATAATTAAGCGACTGCCATAGGCGCAATTTTTGAAAAATTACAAGAAATATTGGATATTTAGTTTATTAATATTAATAAGGATGCGAACACTAGTGGTTGAAACCACTAGAGCTTAAACACTGCATTTTTGAGGGCTTCTTCTTTTAAATATTAAAAAAATTCTTCATAATGACGGAAACGTGGTAGGCGAAAATTTTTAACAAAAATAATGCCTTTTTGGTGAATTTTTCATTAGAAAAATTAATGATAATGACAAGAAATAATCATGAAAACGCCATAGGCGAAATTTTCGGAAAAAGTAGAACACAAATACAGCTTTTGTAATGCTTTTCATGAGATATTTATACCAAGCAAAATAGTTGTGCCACAACAAATTTCTAGACGCTATGAATTTCCCTGACTTCCACATGACTTTCCCTGATTTAATGGTCAAAATGGCAACATTTTCCTGACTTTCCCTGATGGTATGAACCCTGTCTTAAACAAAAGTGAAGATTAAAAATATTATAAAAATATTATATCCATATAAAGAACAAATGGTTTTAAGTGTGGTAAAATAAATGTAGCAATTACAATGCACGGTACTGTACCATAAAATGATTTTTTTAAACAAGAACCAGGGCTTTTTACTACTTAGTGACTAGGACTGCATCTAACCATCACAAAAACAACTTTTGTGTCTGGGTTTATTTGGACTAAATTAAGCCAAGTTGCTAAGTGTTGCTGGAGGTTTAAGTAACGTTTATCCTTTTCGTGTACAACAAATATAGCAACACCGGCATGTGGGCATGGAGATTCACCTTGGACAACTGCCATGCAAGTATCCCACCTTGACTCATCAGGCTATTCACCTCCTGCAGCTGCTTCAGGGATATCTCAGACAGCTGAGGTTATTGCACATTCACCGTTTTGCTGCATTAGGTTAATTACCCGGCACCGATTGTGGAAGCATGCCATAAACCTAACAAGCGTTGTGGTCTTCTATTCAATTCTATTTTATTCAAGTCATTACTCCACAGTCAGAATATATCTATAGAAACCTATAGAACCATTGTGATGGGGATTCCTTTTTTCGACAACCAACAATACACTCAGATTTTCAGCAAAAATTAATTTAACTTTTATGTTGAGAATATTCATCAGAAAATTAATTTGTCTCCAGTATAACCTAATGCATCATTTAAGCAAATTACAGTATCAAACTGACTCGGTATCAAACTCAGTATCATTTAAACTTATAGTTTTAAGGTTATGAAAAGTGTTTAATTGCAAAGAAATTCCAAAAAAATACACAAAAACTGCTCAAAAAAGCCATTTTTGGCAAAATATGCAAACGGTGGATTTAAGTTAAAATAAGCACGAGAATTGTTTTAATTTATAAAAAAAAAATTAGAAAAGTGAAATGAATATCCAAATTTAAGCTTTTACTAAACTTTTTTTCCTATAAAGGCAAAGCAGTGAACTTTTTCATAAATCATACAAGATAACTACAAACAAAAACTTCTAGAAATCTAATCTACAAACAAAAACTTCTAGAAATCTAATTTAAAATGCCTAATATAAATGGTTTTAAAAACCTGCACTTTCAGGAATACATTTTTCGTCAAAAACTTCTTCAGAAAACGTCTATTTGAGAATGCAATTTAGTTGAAAGGGCATTCTCTTTCTAACATATTAAAATGATTTTTATGCTTACAAAGATAAGTTTATTAGTAAATATATCTGTTTCTAGACTGATAGTCCAGAATAACCTAAAACATTATCAATACAGTATTGCCGAATATGACAGGTTGATTAATACGTGTTATACAGATATAATGCACGGAATAACCTTACCTCGACCAGATGGCTGTGGTATATGAAATCCCTGCATTTGGAAGAGTGAACCACTGCTTGCTTGACTAGGTTTTAACTCTATGTAGCCACACATGGATAGTGAAGCCACCAGTAACACCAAATTCCTCAAGGCCTCTTGAGATTCCTCAGATGTGCTCTGCTCCATTCTACGTAATTAGGAAACAAGATGCATTAGTTGTTGACCGTGATGGCAGTTCGAGTCTACTTGCGAGAAACTAACCTCAATAAAAATTCGGAGAGAAAAATATATCCCTGGCAAGAACGGAAGTCGTCCAACAGTGTCTGAGAGACCTCGGTGGAGTCCTTGAGGAAGCAGAACACAGTCACCAGCATCTCCACGATTTCCAGGGGGGACAACTCTGGTACCCTTTGCATGTTATCGATGCACAGAGCCACACAGCCTTTGTCTGAAAACAAATTAGGAGACAAGTCTTACGGGGTTCATACCAAAATTTGCAACTAAATTTCCCTTACTTCCCCTGACTTTCCCTGACCAAAGCTGATAAATTTCCCTGACAGCAAATAAAAAATATCACACGTAACTAAAATTAACTTTATTTTAATCACCTTGCCCATTAAAGTACATGTATCTAATATTTTAAAACAATTTCACATTATTTTTTTCACAAAGATCCCACGTAAGATTTAAATCTGACCACAAAAAAACAAATTCTAAAAAAAAATTACATGGGTGTTAATAATAACATGAGAGCAATTCCTGCAAATTAACATTTAAGAGAACGCCATTGGTGAAATTTGTAAAAAAAAATGAAGTCCTAATGCAATTTTGAAGACATTCTTAGAAATATTAATATTCAAAAGAATACTGTAGGCCCTTTTTAGTTTTAAAAAAACCTCGACCAGAAATGACATATTGAATATAAGCAGGTGAAATTTGTAGAAAAATCAGATCTTAAATGATGAATTTTAGACAGTACCTGCTGTATTTATATTTGCCATGGCAATTTGCAGTGAAATATAGGAGCACTTGACAAACTGTTTCCTTGACCAACCCAAGAAATTGTTCCTCAATTTGGACATATTTCTATGATGATTTTATCTCGTTTCTTTTTGAAATTTTTGAAAAAACTCTACTGGAAAAAACGAATTGTACGTGTAACTTACAGGGTGTTTTCACAAAAATGAATTAAAGATTAAAAATTTCCAGTCACAAAATTGAAATTCAAAATTTTTTGAAAAATTTTCCCTGACTCCCACTTGAGTTTCCCTGACTTTTTGGGCAAAATGTCCACATTTCCCTGACATTCCCTGTCCACATTTAATTTCCCTGACAGTATTAGACTGTATTAGATTCCAGTAACAACAAAAATAGTACTAATAAAGCTGAACCATCTTACTGTGAATGTAGCTAACGACTTGCGGACTCAAACAGTGCCTCGACAGCGTCATCAGTACTTCCGCGGCACTCTTCCTCCAAGGGACATTGTTCTGCGGGCACCAGCTGGTGATGGCGCTGAAGAGCAGTGTCAGGTCGTCTTTTCTGGCAAGTTCTTCGGCAGGGGCAACGTGGGTGCACAACCTCACTAGCACTTGCACGAAAATTTTCTGCAGGAGAATTCGCCTCTCCAGGGGCGTGAATTCCGATTCGGAGTCCTTGGTGTTGGCATTGTCGACGTCGGGAAGGTCGAAGAACAGATACAGACATTTGACCAGTGTTGATGGCAAGGAGGTTGCTGTCATTACCTAATCAAGAATGAAATTGTTTCGGATGTTTGCTCAATGCAGATATGTTCGATCGAAATTTGAAGTTACCTCTATCAAAGTGGGATCCCCGGCAGCCAGCAGGTTGATAGTTGTCAGCAACATCCAACCACTGCTAGTTTCTTCCGTACTCTCGATCTCCAGGAACTTGACAATAGCACAGCTAGCAGCCTCTGCAAAAACCATGATTGGATATTTTTAACATTTTCCATTTGAAAGTATATTTCTGAAAAAATTTCGCACTTTAACGAGCCATAACATCGGTTCTCAGAAAAGTGGACGTCCGGATCGTCAATTGGACATTTTATAAAAATTTCGCCTACGGCGTTTTCATTATCATTGACTTTTCCTAAAATTGACTTCTTCACTAAAATCCATTATTTGTGATGAATTTAGTTAAAATTATTTCGCCTACAGCCTTCCTAAGTAATACAAGTGGTATTTGGCTACGTAGCAAATTTTCTAACAAAAATATTGCCTGCAACGTTTCCGTCACTGTGAATCATTTGTATAATTTCGAAAGACCAACAGGGTTCCCCCAGACTTGGAAAACCTGGAAAAGTCACAGACGTTGAAAATTCATTTTTTTGTGAACCCTGCTAAAACACTAATGCTAATACACTAAATATCCATTATTTGCTTTAATTTTTAAGAAAGTTGAATTATGGCATTCCCTTAATTATTAATATTAAGCTTATTTTAGCTTATTGTTGGCTAATATCCACCATTGTGCGATTTAGACTTTATGAAATTTATCCCTATGGCATTTGAATTGGGATATTGTTTTTCTAAAAACCATGAATATTCCAAGACGTCCTTTATGGATCGCTCCTAACTAGATCACAAGTGATGGTTTCAGCTTGTATTTCTTAAATTATTAATATTGCCGAATATGAATATTCGACCAGAAATGGTATTTTAAGAGTATATTCGAGAAAAAAATTTTCAGTCATAATGCAAATAGCTTTAGGCATTTTTTTACTAAAACTGATAAAAACAACCAAATTTTAGAACGTTTTTTTATGAAATTAAGGACCCTACTTATTCATGACCACCACGAATGAAGGTGAATTTCTCGGTTTTACGCAAAATTTATTGTAGAAGTCAGTGCCAATGAATTTTTCACAATGAATTAAAAAAAAAGATTTGATTAGAAATGGATTTTCAATGTATTTTTGGGAACATGATTTTTAAGTCATAATGCATTTTAAGACATTCTTAGAAATAGAAGTACAGTAATACAGGGTTCCCAAAAAATACTAGTGCATGTTTTCAAGTAATTAACGATCGAAACTGCAAAATTATTTTTCGGAAACACTGTAGTATCCAAGAGAACGTCATAGGCATCTTTTTTTAAAAACTGATAAAATAAACACACGTGAAAGTCATTTCCAATGATTTTTTCCCTTTAAGTTATTATTTTTTATCAATTTTTCAATTTTTTAACAATTTCCACAAATTTGTACACCAGCCACATCCATATAATTGCTATTTGTGACTTGTAATCCATTCCTTTGCAAAAAGTCGTTTCCGACAAGACTAAGGTACCGACAAAAAATGAGCAAGACAAGACTTCAAAATTTCTTCTAAGTCGTTTTTAGAAAAAACATACGAAAGTTTATTGAATGTTATAAAATATGCATTCTTTGGCATGGAGACTAGTTGAAGAAAGAGTCTTTACGGCGCCTACATGTACAGTGTATGTTTGCAATTCTTGACCCACAGCCTCCGCTAAAAACATACTTATATGAAGCTGCATCGTTTGGTAACCACAGCAACTAATGTACTCTGGCCTCAGTGTGCTCATTTGATATTAACGACCAATGAAAATTTAAAAAAGCGTACTAGGTCCAAAAAATCGCAATATTTATGTCAAATAGCCATTGGGGTGAAGATCACAAATACTGACAAGATGTTAGATTTTCAAACCTGTGCTCTGGTTGGATGCTCTTCTGCGGATTTCTGAAACCATGAGCTTAGACACTTGCTGGCAGAATGGCAAGACATCGGTAAACTTGTCTATCATGTCCTTCGCTGGGCTATTTCCAAATACCTGGAAAATAATAATAATAATACATAATATGAAATTAATGTGGTATCGTGCAATATGCTTGTGTTCTGCAAGATTTTTGTACGTCAATCTACAACATTTTTCATGAAAAGCTGGCAGGATCTGCAAAGTGACACCTCATTTCTGAAAACGAAATTATCGGAGTTTTTCAGGGTCATATTTTGGTTTTTCCAGGTTCAAAATAATGATCTATTTGATTGATTTGGGCAACAATTCTACAGAAAAAAATATTTAATAATAATAAGGAAATGGATAGGCTAATTTTTTTTTAAAAAAAAAACCTCAAAGGTAGTTTTTAGTCAATTACCAAACAATTATATCCCAAAGATGGATTTTACGACCCGAAACAAACAGAAATAAAGGATTTTAGGAGGAATCCGCAAAAACGTTTCACAGAAATTACCGAGGTAACACTAATAGCAATTTTTTTTAACTAAATCACCAATAATGTATAATTAAAGCAAGATTAATTTAGGTCTTAGGAGCGCCACATGCCACATTTATAAAAAACCTTAATCACAAATGTTGAACTTTAGAGGGATATTAGAACTGTCAGTTTTGTGCTGCTTTTTAGAATTATAAAGTATAAACACAAAATGCAATTTTGACACTAAAAAATTTCAACTCAAAATTTTCTGAGTTTTCAAGATTCTCCAGGCTAAATATAAAATTCTCCGACGTTTCCAACTTTTCTAGTTTGTTTGTTACCGTTAATAACGTACAAACACAAAATACAATTTTGATACAAACAAATCCTGTTTCAATTCAAAATTTCCTGAGTTTTCCAGGTTTTCCAGGTTAAATGCATGTATAAAATTCTCTGAGGTTTCCAAGTTTTCTAGTTTGTTTGTAACCTTGTGAATATGCAATATACCCATTACCGTAAGCATTTTGTATGTTAATCATCCAAATTTTCATTTTTATAATGAAAAACTCGGAGATCCATGTAATGTTTCTGTTATTAAAATGTGCTAAAATCTGTCACACGTATAGCCCCCAACATTAGCGGCACATCAAGAGCTAGCGGCATCTTAGCACACTACTTAAGGCTGTCAGTGCTTTAACCACCATGAAGCAGACATGTTTACTACAACAAAATGGCGCATTGCACGTTCCGCCATACCTTGCAAAACAGAGGCAGCATATTGTACAACTTGTCCTCCTGTTCCTTGGGCGCCAGTGTGTGCAGCGGATGACAGTATTCCGAGAACAGTTTCTTGAGATGCATCAAGCCAAGGGCCGTATGCTGGGGGTCCTCCTGGTTGGGCCTTGCATGCCCCACCAGCAGCTTTCTCATGATATTCATGGTGGGTTCCTGCAAGAAGACAATGAGAAAAATGTCAACATCATTACATTTACCAATGCTCTTAAAGCCCTCTTCGTTGTCCTTGTAGAAGTGTCTGACCTCCACGGCATGCCCATATCCAAGACAGTCAAACTCAGGCTGAGTGTCTGCTATCATGTTCTGGAATGGATTATGGAGACCTTCTCTATCACGATCAAGCCCAGTGCATTAACCGAAATTATCTAAAATTGCTGCTAGATGCGTGTGAAGCAGCCATAGTGAGCACCTTCCACCCCCACAAGAGCTACATTGTCCCAGAGGGAGACCAAGGGCGCCCATGAAGGATCCCTGACATCATTGCCCACCATCACCAGGGATCTCCCCAGACAGTCTGGCAGCACAGTGGAGCCAGCAAGTCTGGACAAGACAATCCCGAAGCCAAACTCGTTCCAATTACCGTATAACATCCAGCGATGGAATCGCCTACCTTCGTGAGTCAATGTTCTAGCTGCGCCTATTGGTAGATTGGAGTCATGCCAAAAAAAGAAAAAAATTGCACAAGAATCTAAATTTACGAATGAAGTCTAAATGCACGCTTTTGCATCGTGAGCTAAAACTAAACAAAATTAAACAACATAGCAGGTCATTATCTAAAAGTATGCCTTCATGGATGATATTTTCTGCACGAATGTTGTGTTTATGTCATCCTAATAAGTCTAAACTAGCCTGAAAATGAAATTTATTTATTTAGCAGCATCTAACCATAGCAGGGTGCCCACCCAAATTATCAAATCGATTTCCCTGACATTCCCTGACACGTTTTCATCATTTCCCTGACTTTCCCTGACATTTTTCGGTAATTTCCCCGACATTTTACAAGAAATTTTACACAACATTTGACCATGAAAATAGGTTTATTTTCGATCCCGAAACTGAACTTTACCACGCATCACCATTTTTATCATAAGAAAACATACATGTACGTTTATGCTTCACTTGTCCCAAATTGGGAAACCCATTTAATGTAACCAATCAAATATGTCCAATGCCAAGTCTGTATATCACACTAGTATGAGAAATCTAGCAAAATTTCAGGAGATGTCGACAGACCTTGCTTAAAAGCATTTTTTTTCAACAGAGTTAAAAATAGGAAACTATGTCAAATTCCCTGACTTTCCCTGACATTTTCACGAATTTTATCAATTTCCCTGAGTTTCCCTGACTTTGCAGAAAGTGAGAACCCTGCATAGGCAATCACTTGCCATCTAACACGAATTCTACGAAATTATAAGGCACCAACAGGACTGGGATTGGGTCTAAGCAAAATTGTATCCATACATGTATTAATCAAAGACTAATTTGTATCCAAATTGTATCAAACAAGACTAATTTGTATCCAAATTGTATCAAACAAGACAAATTTGTATCCAAAATGTAACATCAACATTCACTTTCGTATCCATATGTAGGCCTAGTCACTGTAATTCTCTAAATTTTAATCTAAAATGTTCTTATGTGATGCTGCAAAATGATTGTGCCCTATAACCCCTATTATAGTGCACAGAGTACATGTAGTTATCAATACTAAGAATTGTCTTACGTTACTCAACTGTACTCAGATTTAGGGGTAAAACGGACTACGTTAGTCACCTGTACAATTATCGGTACTCATAGCTAGTCACGTTACTCGATTGTAGTCAGAAATAGAAGTGAAACAATGGTGACCTGACACCATGCAGTGTGACACACGTGTAGACATGCAACTGACAGAAACATCACTTACATAACTGTACAAAAAGCATTTGTAGGCCTATCCACTTTGCCCAAAAACAGCTACTCTGAATCCATTTGTATTCAACATATCAAAATGTATCCAAAATTGCCTTTTGAATCCACACTCCCAGCACTGCACCAAGTATTCTAAACTAATTCTATATTAAATGTGTGCATTGGGCGAAAAAAAGAGGAAAAGTATTTGTAACATGGCCTGCCAACAAATGACACAATGAGAAAGTGGGCTTCTCCTAACAGCTTGTAGGCTGACAGTGTTTGCCTGAAAGTTGGGCAGCTATATAAATTTTAGATTAGTTTAGTTTAGGTTGAACACAAAACAAAAAGATAATTAATATCCAAAACAGCAGCAACAAAAAGCAGAAAAATAATAAACCACAAGTAAATTGCGACAGCTAGGATATGTGTCATTCTATTAGACTAAACACATGGGGTTGAAATATAAATATTTTCGAGGATATGTGTCAGTATTTTACACGTATAGGCCAAATAGACACAAAGGGTTGAAATAGTAACCTTTTGGGCACATGTAGAGCAAGGCATACTCCATATCGTGTTGCATGGAGAGGGTTTACCACATGCAAAAATCCAATTCTAACTTTTCAAAAGCTATTAATCAACCATTTTCAATATCATCTCGTTTGATGCACAATCTTCTGAATTGGAAACCTGTGCAAGTAAAATAATATCTGTCTGTCTTTTTTCAATTTTGTCAATCTGTTCTGGTAAGATCTGCCACATGATATTCACTTAATGACTCTATATAGAGTAGGCCTACTTGTGATAATGCCACCTAAAAAATGGAAATTTTTTTTATTTCGTCTTGTACAGAGATGACAAAATCAAAAAATCGATCGTAAATAAACAGATATTCAAAAGCCCTTTTGGATGTTGTAACCATTAATGAAAGTAAAATAAAATGCATTTTTGGCCACTTAGTTTTCCAAAATAATCCATCAAGAATGCAATTAGTTATTAAATTTCAAAACTCGGACGAAACCTTATCATTCGCAATCTACATGTAGGTTTTATGGAAATCCAGCTTAATTAAATCCTAATAGTTTTCAATATACGTGCACTATTTGATATGGACAATTTGAAAAATGATGGAAATCCAAGGTCCCAGACTGTCAGAAAATTTGTATGGATGTCAAGTAGTCGGTTTGATTTTAATCAACAATAGCAGCATGTCAACATTTCGTGTCCAATTGTTAATCTTGTTGTCTGCAGTCAAGCACTGCCAATATTTTTTTATAGTAGGCCTATTCTGTTTGACAAGTAGGCCTAATCCAACTTTCCTAGAATTTCTCAAAATCCATCTGCAGTGTCACGATTTTTTTTGGATTATAACAAAGAATCCTATACATTTTCCAGAAAAAAAAAACAATCTTACAAAAATTGAAATTGATATTTGCTCTTGTCTTCCCCAGAACTGCATGTATCAATACAGATTTTTCAATATTTATCAGAATGCTTCCTAATCCAAAAAGCAATCATTTTTCAGTATTATCACCAGTCTTTACGACGTTGAAAATGCATAAACAGGTATTCTAGGTCTGCTTTTCCACTTCGCAAAACCCAATAACATCATCAACTTCTGTTTTGCGACACTTAACCTACTTTTAACCAATCAATATTCCCCAAGCCAGAATTCCCCATATTCCATAAACCTTTGCAAACAACTCCAAAAATGTACAGGAAATGAAAAGAACTTTACATGTGGTCCCAAATGTCTGCATTGCTGTCCTCCATTCGTCCTGATGCAACGAAAACTTCCAGAATCTTTTCAATCTTGCAATTGATCGACCAGGTGACAATACACCCATACCTCTTTATACGACTTTACAGTATGAATGGCACTCTTCATCTTTTCAGAAGAAAAGAAGTTTAATTTGAATGGCCCAGAAGAATGTCAACACAATTGGCTTGATATTAGAAAATCTGGAGATGTGCAAATGAGCAGACAAATGGGAGGTGGATCAGTCATGGTATGGGCAGGTTTTTCTTCGCAAGGAGGTCATGGAGGAAACAATCAGAGACATCCTGGGCATACGTTAAAATGCCCCTTAGCCAATTATTTACTTGTACATGTAGCAATGCACCGATTATTTGTGTTAGATAAGGAATAAAAATCAATAAGATTACAGTTCGTCCATACATGTAAATGTATTTTTTTACAAAAACTAAAACCTAATATTTTAAGAATTATGGAGATGCCGAAAATTTCATGAAAACTACATGTAGATCAAAAAATAATGGATCCGCATTTCTGCAAGGAACCTCGACATCTTATCAGACTGGTGTAAAACGTGGCAGCTCAAACTCAACAAGGAGAAGTGTTTGTTTATGAGGATCTCCCGTAAAAAAACGAGAATCATACAAGACTACAATCTGGATGGTGTCCTTTAAAAGTCGTTTCGAGTGTGAAATACTTGGGGATCACCATCACGGATGATATGCGCTGGGGTACGCATATTAG
>JAQGAF010000721.1:0-42176 GCA_034687865.1 Kryphioiulus occultus | reverse complement strand
TCTGTATGTTGTATGTTGACCACTTGGGCTATGACACACAATGGTAATTTACTTTCTGCATATCGACCAGCATGGTCCCAACAAGTGAAGTTATGGATGATTAAATTTATTGGCTGCTTGCAAAACTTATTCTCTACACCCCTGAGCAGTATAATTACCCTGTAAACCTATAGTTCTCCTTAGCAGTCATTCTCCCTTAGTGTCTCTATATAGGTACAAGAGTTCATTTTGAACCCCTTCAGTACGCCTACTGTACTGTGCGTGTAATTGCTGGGTGAATTTGCAGCACAATATCAATACTGGTAGGCTACTGTATTATGAAAATTTTGATAAGATTATTCATGAACGATGAATGAATTCTATAAAATGTAAATACATGCAGTATATGCAGTTCACGGAATTAAAATCCTGGGTCAGTACAAGCCTCGTTCCATATGTTGACCAGTTTGCGACAGTCCCATAGGTGGTCAACTTACAGAGGTTCTACTGTATAGTCTCATGGATCTTGCATCTCTGAGTCGTAATTCTTTACAACCGGTTTATGTCGCTAATACTAGCTCGCTGAATGGGCTTGTTCATCAGAACTTCAGAAGACAGTTACGCATGCGCCACGCAAAAGTACTTGGCAATTGAAGGCTGCAAAGCTACTTATGTCCCTGTGTTCCATGATATTATCCCGATGCAAAGTAACGTTCCCCCACTACTTAATTTGCAAATCAAAAAGCAATAACCAGACAGCGCTATGAAGTCACTGTCGAATAAGCCCATTGGCACTAGGGTTCATGTTCATCCATTATTAACATTTTGCATGGTTGCAAGTCACAACCCCTTTAATTAATCATATTTCGCGTGTCCTTCTAGAAACCATTGCTGTCCTCCCTGTTTCAGGTTTCTCTCCAGGAATTTTCTGTCTTGACACAGTATACACCGTTGTCTGTTCTTACTGCCAACGCATTTCCCGATCCTTTTTTCGATGGCTCTTTCAACCCCACCCGAAATCCAATGATATGGATAATAAAATGCTGTTGTGTTTTTAACGCAGACCATGACCCATTTATTTGGGCATATTATTGGTCCGTTTTTCATTGTTTTCCAGGCGATAAAGGCGACGTTGTACATGTACAGAAGGTGTCGTTTCTGTCGCCTTACCCTGTGTTTTCTGAACTGCGAGCAATGCGCGCATAATTCAACTGATAATGAAATTTGACGGTTGCCAGCTACAGTATTTTCACTATAAAGCCAAATTGAAGCAGCTCGTATTTCCACGTGCTGTTTTTCTGCCACGAGATGATAGCCAATCTGAAATGGCGTTAGCATGCTGGTAAACTGCACTATTGTTTACAACCGTGGCAGCGCTATTTCAGATTATAGCCCAGTTTAATGGCGATCAATATGGAGTATTGCTCTCAACTTTATTAATTCGTCTGTCTTTTTATGATGTGGCTTCATTATATTCTAAGTGTTGCAACGTTCGTGTGCTAATTTTGAATCGCATTATCGCATATTTCATTCCAGGTATTAATCTCCCGCTCCGTTTATAACGCACGTTGCTTAATGGCAGTCGTGGATCTTTCACGATTCATATTTGAATTATACCAATTATATAAACCAAAAGCACGTGGTCATCAGCTTTTAAAGCTGAGGCCCGTAGAATCATAGCAGAACCATGGTAGAACCAAACCCGCCACTGATCGATTCGCCGTCTACTGGGAATTTTTCGAAATGAAACGGCCTTTCTTTGTTTTATTCACATAAATTATACGGTTCATTAACAGTATTATCTGTATGAAGACAGAATCGTGGTAGAATATATGTTGTAGTCCTGTCAGCTAAATAGGAATTTATCGCCCATACGCAGCTGACTCGATAAGAAGGCGTTTGCAACGAAGAGATGCATTATGGTCTACATGTATCTGTTCCTGCTTTTGCAAGCTGAGTTTTGGCTGACAGAGTAACCTATATTCAGAGGGTGATGCATTTGGGAATAACAAAATCGTATATAGCGACATGCAAACATCCGGATTAATGCATACAGTTATTAATGTACACGAGCAGACGATATGTCCGCCATATTTGTGACTGAAACACTTTTTATCAGGAGGGTTTTGCTGATAAATTGCCCTACATTGGGATTATTTGATACACAGTAAACTTCATGGACCAAAAGAAAATCTTGATCCCTTCTGTGTACATGTACTTCAGTATTGATACATCTATTTCTTAACAAAATGTTCGGAAGATGTACTAAAATCCATTATTTGTGTCCTTTTTTCTTCTTCAAGAACTTGAAAAGCTTTAAGCCTGTCATGTCTTCCATTAATATTTATCGAAAATGACTTGAAAAACGTAGCATTTTGGAGTTACCCCAGCTGGCTGCTGCGTGGAAACCCTGTCCTCCCCATTTTCGAAAATACTGCATGGATCGACCCCTGCAGCCCATTTGATAATCGCATTATGACGTCATAAATTGCGGCGATATTAAACACGACAAGGACATGAAAACGATTTCCCATTGTGATAGGGCTAATATATTGGGCACGCGAAAACACGGCTTATGTTGGGATAAAGCTGTTTTACAAACACTTTGTGAAACACGCTTGTGGATGCTGCCAATCACACGATGAAGCCAAATAGATGGCGTATGTGGCAAACGGTCATCAGCATGCATTAACTGCATTATAACTCGTAATCACCGTACAGTACCTCCCTACGCATAATTATCATGGAAATGGAAATGTCCGATTGATGTTTCGGTTTTTTGAACCTGATATTGAATTTCTCACGTGAAACGCGTACGTTTTAAAAGCACCCCGCAGGTTATTGTATTGTTGTCCTGTTCTTTGTTGTTGGTTTCAGTTGAACACCATCGCTGTCAATGCCATGTTTGCTCATATATACATGTACATGTACGTCACTATAGGCAGACGAAATTTGCTAAAGCGCTAGACATATTTTCTGGTTGGAATTAAAAATACCTTAAATTCCAAAACTGCACTGTTCTAAAGCATGCCATCCCCAAAAATACGTCTGCACTGCATTGCCTCTCCATTTCCACTATAGGTGCCTGCATGCCTGATGAAATTGAACGGAATAAAAGCAATCCAATCGCGATGATGGCGTTTAAATCGAGCGGTATATTCCGGGAATTGGGAAAAATGACGTGCGTGCGTCTGCGTGTGTTAATACGTCTTCAGTTCTGTTTTGGAAGCAATCACAGTCTGAACGCTATCTTCGTTCTATGGTCGTATTGTCAAAAACTGCATCGTACTATTTATGTGGCTTAAGGAGCCTAACTCTGAAACTGGTGGACGACAGAGACGGATTTGGAAAATGTAATTTCAGAAGTCGATGAGAATGATAACGTGACGACATAGACCTCTAGCTCCGTAGACCCACATATAGGCATAAAATGCCCGCAGTCATGCATGCTATCGCCGCTTTTGTTGGGTAAGGGCCTATTAAATGCAACTGGCTGGGGAGGCCAAGTGGAAACGCCATTTTAGGACACGTCGCCACACCCTGTATATAATTTGTTTAGCCCTTTTGCCCTCCATCAACCATATGCTGTAGTTTTGTATTTTTTTATCCTCAAAAGACGTTTGGAGTGGCTCAGCTTTTTCGCCTCGGGGATCGTGCAATCCTTATATCTATTGATTTGTAATAAAAACGCATTCTCATCCATACTGATATTAAACCTGTATAGGGAGTTGGAATTTTTGTACTGTTTGCCTCGGAGCAGCATAGGATTTTTGCGCTTTCGCTTTTTTAGATAAAATCTCAGGTGGAATTGATGATGGAGAAATGTACGGGATAAAGAGGCGAATTTCCATGCGCGGTATATGGACATGCAAATGCGAATTTAGTGGCATTGTTTTTTTCAGTTTATACATGTAGGAGTCCATTACGTGGTTGTAAACTCTCTTAAGTAGTCTTACGTATCGCTGCTTCCATTGGCTTTTTTTGATGCATTGCCACGCGTATTATTGACTTCTAGCGTTCGGAGTTCAAAACAAGGTCAGCGTTTTGAAAAAAGGTCGCGTATCTCGTAATGAATGGCGTCATAAATTCCCTTCCCCATAAATATCCCCCATAATGGATATGATTATGTGTGACGCTCACGTGATGCGGCATTAAATTAATTACTGCGACGCTTTGTCGATTTCTGCTTGGACAATTATTGCCAGTTTACAGTTTTCCGTTTTTTATCGGGTTGTAGGGGAGAAATCAATCATATGGCATAGAAGCGAGCGGGTTACGCCTTGCATGGCAAGTGATTTTTCTCCAGCCACACGCAGCCTAAATTATACTATAAAAGTAGGGAAATGGATTTTATGAAATAGCTTAAAAAGTCATTATTTTGATATATTTAGAGCTGCGAGATCTCGGTTTTGACCTGCCTCGCACGCAGCCATTTTAGATGTCCTAAACTGCCATAATGCCATTTATGGTTTGCTTCAAACGTCTCCCACGATAGGGAGGCGCCATGCATTTCAGCTCCTATCCACCATGGCTCCGAATGCGATAAGGGAGAAAATAAAAAAGGGATAACCCCCCGAGATTTCAAATTATACGTTGCTCAAATCGTAGTCCGAGCATGTTAAGACGTTTTAAATATTTGTGCATGGCCTCTCCTCCGAATTCATTCAAATTTAGCAGTTTGGACGAGCGCTTGATCTGAATAGATAAAATCCTTTTCTGCGTCTTTCCAGATTGATGACTGCCCTTTGTTACTTCAAATGTCGTTGTCGTGCCAGTAGTCGTCCTGGTTTTCAAATTGCACGACGATGTCACTCACGTAACAATAGTGTGTTGAGCTGCGATACATCCATGGAAGCTGGAGTTTGGGAAAAATAACACGGGTGACTGTGCTTATTTTAAAATCTGCAATTTTCGCTCCAGCTACTGTATATAGGTCGACGATAATCCGTGTCTAAAAAAACGTGACGAACGCCATACATTGGATTGCGTGAAAAAAGTGCTGCTTTACGTTCAGATTAACTTAATGAATGAAAGTTATAATAAACAGTGGCTCGAGGAAATGCTTTTACTCAAGAAAAAATATTGCAATTTTTATGCAAACCTATTGCAATAAATCTGCAATGGAAGAAAGGGGAGGGTTTAGAATTGTATAGCGCCCAAATTCAAATCACCATTTTGGATTTCGCTAAAGAATTTATCAAGTCTTTTATCACACCCTCTGGCCATCCAGAACATTTTGCATATATATTGAAAACGAATAAAATACCTATCGATTGCGGAATAGCGTTATTCTGTAATTTACCCTAGAAGGATTTAATTTTTTTCCAATCCATTCTCGTTATTTATTCTTCGAAAAACTCACCCATGGTATTATGGTCAGTGCATCTTTAAATATACATACATGTATATGAATCTGATGTGTAGCGTGCAGTACCGTACTGAAGGTTTTTATTTTCCAGATTTATGATCTGTATTTGAAATTGTATACAGTATATTATGTTAAGTTGAAAAACAAATATATACTAACGAACAGCGACGAAACATTTACATCAGTGTATGACAGAATTAGGCAATGGGGGATTATTTAAGAGCAGACAACCTTAGACTCGCAGCTGGAGACGAACAGTGGATAAATATAACTTTGTATACAGACATTATTTATGAACGGGACCCAAAGTACATTTGAATGGCTTGGAAATGCACTCAAAACATAATTTTATTCCATGAGCACCGTACTTTATTATGTGCAAGTATGCAGTGGGTTTCAAATATATATATGCGTAATGAAAACGGTCCCATAGGCTTCATCGAAATTATCGATATACAGCAAATGCATTTCTCCGTTTAGAAATACAGTTGTAAAATGCAACAATGGCTTTCGATGTCAGGTAGCTTCATCGAAAGACAGTGTTCCCTCATTGTTTTTCCCCAAATTAAATGCCCATACAAGGTTTAGTGCACAAAGAATACTGTATATGAATGGTATTTCAGAGGTTGGAAAGATCCGTTGTAATTCACAAAAGGCTGACAGGAAGAATTCTAATGAGTGCATTAACGTTCCCATGGCAAATTTGTGCTATGAAAAGACGAGGGGCGTTTTAATTCTTCGTAAAAATGTGAGGAATATGAATGCGTGGTGGGAATTTGAGTAGGGGGGAAGAAGGAGCTCAGCTGTTGCCTTCCTCTTCCGTTATATAGCGTGGTAAACCTCGATGGAAGCCTGTGATTATATGGCATCGCTATGGACGATTCTTTAAGTGTTCTTTGATCATGTGTTTTAACTGTGTCCTGCATCGGTCTCGGAAATGTTTACTTTCCTCCATAATATTAATATCCCACATGACGAATAAATTTGTCATCAGGAAGGGCGCCGTCTGTTGGTTGGCCTTTCTCGATGGCTCCGCAGCTGTTCGTCTTCCAATTTAACCCGCTAGTAAATGGGTTTTATCACCCTGCTTGGTTTTATGTTTCGGCATTTCTTTCTGCACCATTTAGGTGCAAATCGCACACCATCTTTCAAGAACGTCTGAAATGCTGCTTTGGGGACCAACGCCTTAATTGGGGCCTGGGGCTGTCTCGTGCCACGGTGGTCTCTTGACCGTAAGTGTCACTTTTAGGTGAGGAATATCACCTCACACTCGATAATTTCACTGACGTCGATCGCAATATGGTGAACATGAAAATGGTGCACGTTTGCAGATGTTCTGTCTATAATGCCGACCCTTCACGGTCAGTGCATGCTACTGTCATTATTACGATACTGACAGGGTTATCCTACTGACAGCACCGTCAGAAAGTTATCTGAAAATTCGGATAATCGTCAGTAATGACAATCGAATCAATCCATCAGCACTGTTCACATTACAGTTTCAGTATTACGGTCCGTATTCGTTGAAACAGAGTACATGCAATAATGGCCATGCTATATGTAAGGTTCCCATTAGACATTCGTCGCCGACCACTTCTGAAGCAAAGTTAATTAGCGAAACTCGACGTAATATCCAGCGTGGGCCATTATGCATTTAATGCATAACCTGGTGAAATGTTAATTGAGCTTGAAATCCGAAATCTCGCTTTCTCACACTGTCGCGTTGATGGCTTTATGACCCGACCTGGGGCAGTTTCATGTTGGTTTCATCAGGCTGACTGGTAACTGAGCAAATACTGTATATCACCCAATCATAGCGCTCTAATTGATCGGATAAACTTTGTTATTCGTGTAGTCCCTGCTCCAAATGTAGTGTGCATATACTATTTATATTTCAATTCTGCTTGTCTAGTATACTGTACAGGATGACACATGCCCTATAGCTGTCGGAATTTATCCTATTTGTTGTAGCGTACTTTTTGCAACCTTTATTAACTTAACGTGTTTCATCTCGGTCTGTTTTCGACTTTTGTGAAGTCATTTTGCACCGACTTACGGACGTCCTAAAGGGGCTGAAATTTGGTGTACATCGTGTATTCATCTAACATTTCAGGTCATTTAAAGTTGATGGATCTTAGTCGACCATTTCCCACGAAACGAAAAACTTTGAACTTGTAAAAAATACATACGAAATCGTGCATGATGGCCCACAATGCATTTCGTTTTAACAGTTGCTTGAATAATAATAATAATATAATTTATTCCATAAGTGAAAATTAATGGAATGGGCAACTGCCACTTCCAATCATACCCGTCAATACAAAAATGCCACACCATCCAATGAGTAAAAATCGATAAATTTAAAAGGTTACAAAAACATTAAAAGTTGGTGCATTCACTATATGTGCTGGTTATACGACATTCCGAAAGGTTATACGCCAAAAACGAAAGTTTTTCCTGTCGCCTTATTTGTGTTTAACCTAGCAACGTAATTTTCGATTTGCAGTAGCTGCCCCTAACGCAGGGCAATCACTGGCAGCCTACGAGCCGTTAGGAGAAGCTCGCTCCTTAGGTATGTCGCGTCTTTGCTTGTAAAGGGACTATACCAAAGTACATGCACAGTGTATACACAACTGATATATTTTTTCGAAGCATACGATGGGATTAGAAATTCGCTGGAGTGAATTATTTTCGAACGCACAACTAAGTTTAGGAAATTAAATTTTCTCCGCGCATGTAACTTTCTGTTAGGCATATTTTTTGATTTTAATAATTTTCATTAAGACCAAGATTAAAACGTGCGATCACGACGCTCATCGCCTATCTTTATCGCTTTGAAAATCCATTTTCAACGCGCCTTATTAAAAATCCGCCACCGCAACTAAAAACGGCCGCCGTTTGGTGGCCAGGAAGAGCATGAATTTCACGTAACGATGCGCTCGCTATCTTTCCACGGTAGACACCCAAGGCACGTATGGTGTCTACCGGCTATGAAAGTGCTCGCATCTGCCGAATTTACTACTGTTATTATTATTCTTTCAAAACTTAAATCGTTCGGGCAAGAGACCTATAGGCCTATCTACCAGCGTGTATACTGGCTGATTTTCCGAATGCCTTAATGGGCGCCCACGAACATCTCAAGTTCATCGCTTCGCGAATTCTTATCTTTTTGCGTTTTATGGCAATGCATGTCGGCAACACCATGCACGTTTTTGACATTTTTGACCATAAATAATTTATTATCGCATCGCCCTCCGATGGCATCGCGCATTGTCACGTTCTGCTCGCCGCGAGATGGCGCTGCCCCCGTCCCATTAAAATGCCGTAAGCCACGTGCACGCGTATCGAGCTAATTGAATGAACATTCGCAGTAAATAATAGGGTGTGAGGAGTCTGGCTACTTAATCGGCGTGGAATTCTAATTTGAGGCAAAAAATGTGCATGACCGTAATGGTTTAACGACCCGCGTGCTATACTGGCGTTTTTCGTGCGCTAAACTCTGCATAATTTAAGTTCGACCCCATCCATTTTAAAAGTGGATATGGGGCGGTGTCCGTCCCTCGAGATCCGCTTTTAATTCCGAGCATACGCGGCGCATTACGAGGTGATTTCCATTTCAGATGAAATGTTTGTGTTTTGTCGTCTCCACGTGCATGTGGATAATGCATTCAATTGCGTTGCTTCCGTGCCCATTAGCCGGTGCCACCGAGGATTCCACGGCTAATCCATCTTCCTTTGCAAACGGTTCCACGCACCTTGCAGAGCCGTTGTTTCGGAATTTATCGGCTTCCATTAGAAACTTTTCTCTCGCGCTGACCCTTATTTCATTAGCTGCCCTTTGCGGAACAGGCGCCCTTCGTAGACGAAAATCCCTCCCCGCGGATTTACGACGGACGTGACGTCATGTGCACGCGGCAGCCGCCCGCGCCCTCTACGTGACGCCGCGAAATTAAGAACCCATGCATGGGCGCTGTCGAATAAGGCGTCACGAAAACTTAAATTTTCGCGTTGAAAGCCCCTTTCGCCTAAGTACAACTTTTCAGAAAAGTGACACTCTGGACCCAAAAGTAACACTTTGAAAAGAGCCGGTTGAAAGTGCGTTGCTTAAAGCATCTGTCGCTTGACACTTTCGAAAGTATCGCTTTTAAAGTCCTGGAAGTGTCACTTTTCGATTTTAGAATGCATAGTTCGTTTTTTTAAGGAAGAAATGCTCCGTTCAATACAAATGCGCGTGGCCACATTCCATCCTGATCTTGATGAGTTCCTTAAGTTCTTAGCTACAGATAATGTTTGAGTCAAAAGGTAGGAAGCGGGCCTTGCAACAGATTAGTAATCTTTGCACACAATACATGCATTTTCGAAATTTCTTAGAACGAAGAGTTGTCAGAAGTTTAAAAACTTACTTTTGGCATTTAAAAAAATTGCCAATATCCATAATTGCGTAAAAATGCAATCATATAAACAATAAAAGCAGCTAAAAACGCAATTTTATTATACATTTTTGCTGTTTCAACATGGGAGGTGATGGCATGCATATTTTGATCGTCACTTTCGTCGAAAGGGACCTTTAGAGCTCTCTATTCGAAAGAGTCTTTAATTGAAAGTGGCACTTTTGTGAGAGGAGAGCATGCATGTATCTTTGCTGACTGCAGTTGAATTGAATTGAGATGGTCAGCTGAAAGAACGCAACTGACCAAAACTTTAGGCTCGAAACTTTTCTTATCAAGGTGACAATTTTGAGTGCCGACCATCGAAAAGGGACGTTTTATGCAATGCATTTTCAAATTGAAAGTGGAACCAGGGATACGTTTCGTTTCGAATACATGCATGTATTGGTTTTAAAAAGTAATTTATAGCTTATATATCGGAGTTAACCCGCGGTATCGAATGTTTTTGCACGTTAAAGATTGCCCTTAAACACGGGAAGGGTGCGATATCCATGATCCATCCATCCATAATCTTTTAATATAGTCAATTGTTATAATACGCGAAATAAAACTGTGTACCGAGATTAGCGCGCTATGACGGCGGTAAGTAAGTCGGTTTAAAACGGCTTCCTAAAGGTCCGTTACAGACAGAGATGAACCACCAAGTGAATGGAAAGGTTTTAAGAGATGAACGCCGCGAGCGACTGGAGTCAAAAGGTGCGGGTGGAATCTGCGTATAAATAGCGAAATAAGCAACGTAAATTGACAACGACATCATTGAACCGCAACATTAATCAAATGGCGTAACGCGTGTTTGCGCGAGACGTGCAGGGGGATTTCTGAAAGCGAGATCAATTGCATGCCACGCTGAAAAAACACTTAAGCCGATTTTACGCGCGTATTTCTAGCCACCTATTGGCTTCCCTCGTTATTTTTGTTTCTCGTGCTAAGTCTCGTTTTTCAGCTCACATTATCTAATTTCTGCAATTTTGCTCCAGCTGAAAGTTTCAATGGCTTCCGAATAAGCGTCTCAGCCTATAAACCATCCATCACGGCGTTATGAATTGGTGACACTTTTTTCCACCAGTCGTTACCGGGCTTGCTGCTGCGCGGAATTTGACGTGACGTGTCGTGTCACACATGCACGTTTGAAAGAAGTGACGCGTGGCACCCAGACCCAGATTAACGCTTTCATAAGAGCCATCCCAAAACGCGCCGTCACTTCTTGAGCTTTTTTCAAAGTTTTCAATCTTTTTTAAAATTGGTAATGACATTTTCGGGATTTAGCGAGTGGTAAGAGCATCGGCGTTAAAGCGCACCTTAGAAGCCTTTAACACCCACGCTTCAAAGATCGTGTTTCGATACTTGCCCCATTAAATTGATGGCAATTTCGATTGGTATTTTATCATTAGGGCGCACTGTTTGACTTAAGGCAAGATGCGGTGATTTTAGAAATATTATTTCATCGAAAATTATTCCAAATGAAGCATTCGAACGTTGTAGCAAGCGTACGTTGTGCGTTTTGTAAGCGCTGTAATCAAATTGCCAATCACTAGCAAATTGGTTCCTGAACGACTTAATTAAGACAAAGCATGTAAAATTAAATTGCTAAGTCACTCGATAACAGTGGCGTCAAATGTCAGACGTTGCATCTGAACACGCGAAATATAACGCTGTACTTAATTAAATGCGAAGAAAAAGTTCGCTTCCTGAACTGCCATTACAGAATCAGAGTAATATAATCGAAGGTTTTCCTATTTTAAGAAAGATGTACTGTTTCAGCATTTTTGTTTGTTTTGCTTTTAATTGCTCGTTGATTGCGCGCTACAGCTTGAGAATTGCACAATGCACATGTATTGTTTTTGGTTGATAGAAATTGGGCCGTGAATAATACGCGGTAATAGCGGTCATCGGTTCCATTGAAATCAGCCAGGACAGTGTGTTGATTCGTCATTTCAGCGTGCTATCTGCATTCATTGATTGTAATTCCGTCGCATCCCTCTGACTCTCTATGGCTGTTCATTACTGTAATTTCGATTCGTAATTAGCCTTGGGAGACCAGCTTTGTTGCAGTGTGTTATTAGATCAGTGCTTTGGTTGCAACGTTTAAATCTGGCCATAAGGATCACTTGTCGATGGCTGCGGTGCTATAGATGGATAATCGCCTGACCATTTCGCTTTTCAAACTCATATTTTGGTCCGCAATTAGTCGTGCATAACAGCTCTCTCGTGTGCTATTTATGCAAGTCTTCCAGATGGCTTTTCAATTTTGCTGCAGATTAGATCGCTTAAATAAAGATATTTTCGGAATGGGTCATGTTCGAGGGAGACCCAGAAGTCACAGTCACGGATTTGGCTTTTTTACTGCTGCAACTACCACACGCGTGTGATCTTGGCGATAGTGTATCGTGACGCTGGGAAAAAAAAGACAATATGGGAAAGTGCATTTCAAATGGTTTTGCTAAAAAACTGCAATGTGCTTCAGAAAGCCGTCTCCGTGTGAGTTGCTGAGTGTCTGTCTGGTGAACAGAAATTGCATCCGGGTAATACTCATTGCACTCTCGCTCCATACTTTCGATTTTTTTTCACAACTCCATTGGAAGCCATTTCGTTGCTTCCTGCGATAAATAATCGTCGTCTTATGAATATTCCCTAGTACACTGTATTGCTAATGTGTGTACATTAAGAAGTCCTACGGGGCTCCTTTCCGACAATTGACACTAGATGGCTGATTGCAGTTTGATCTTCTACTGCATTTGCACAGGTGGAATTTGGTGGGCGACGTTTTCGGCTCATAAATGCATTTCTCCCTGATCTAATTAAATTTCATGCCGTTAAAGTTGAATCAGTCGACAAAACATTGCTCTTAATAAAATGAAATGTCGCGTGCGCTGATTGCGAGCAATCTGTCTCCACGTTGGGGAACTCGATATATGATTTTGGGGCCACAGTTT
This sequence comes from Kryphioiulus occultus, assembly GCA_034687865.1. Classification (NCBI taxonomy): domain Eukaryota; kingdom Metazoa; phylum Arthropoda; class Diplopoda; order Julida; family Julidae; genus Kryphioiulus; species Kryphioiulus occultus. The sequence continues at coordinate 29,448 of JAQGAF010000721.1, read as the reverse complement.
ATAGTCTGAGAATCAAACAAACGGAGAGGATGAGTGGCTGGAAATTTCGATATAGACTAGGTTTACCCGCGGGGAAAAGGCACAATTTCTTTCTTTCTAATGTTGTCCGCTGGACACGAGAAATCTCGATTTGACGGACGACGCTAGTTCTTCATGGCTGCAAAAAATGGATCGCGATTTCATAGATCGAAAACAAAAACTCAACGTTTGTACTCGTGGCTGCGGGTAATACGGTTTTTGTAATGAAATATTCATCGCTTATTAATCACAGGGTTCCCACTGGGAATCTTGAGAAACCTAGCCAGGAAAGTCAGTAGAATTTTGAAAATGTTTGAAAAAGTCAGAGAATTTCCTAACTTTTAATTATAATTTCAGTCCAGATGGTATTTCATGTATCGATATTTTGTTGTTGCCCATTGCACAATAAAAGAAATCCCAATATTGCAGATTTGTTCGTTCTGTTTGGCTTCATTACGACAATATCGAAATTTGCCAAATTGAAAAAAATCTGGTGTTTTGTGAATTCCTATATTAATATACACAAATTCAATAATTATCGTTATATAGTCTTTGCAATATTGATTAAAAACACTATTTATATCAAAGGTCAGGTTCTTTTTAATTTATATTGGTTAATGTCAAAACTCTAAAGGGCATGGAAAAATAAAACTTTTAACCTAGAAAACCTGGGAAACAGGCTTTGCGGGGCAACTTGCAAATTTAAAATTATAAAACCTAGTCTACTGGTTATTGGTTATATTAGGTTGGGTTGGGGCAGGTCAGGTTAGGTCAGGTTGAGAAAAACAAAACCATTTTCAAGCTGCCCAGCCAAGCTTACTTGCTGTTAGGGGAAGCCCATTGTGAGAGGAGGTGTGCACATACTGTATCCAATACATGTACCGTGGACAATAAATGTATGCATGCAATTGACCATGTCATTGAATCGAAGCAATTAGTCGCCATGCTCTCCAACCGGAATTAAATTCATAACGTGATTTTCAAATTGAGCCGGATATTGGCTACAGATTTCCCTAATTCGAACGCGCTATTTTATCGATTTTTCCCCCGTTCGCGGCGATTATCAGCTCACTGACAGTCGGCTTTACCATATTAATTACGGCGTTTGAACTATAAACACGACCTGGTGTTTGTCGAGATTCATATGCACGATAATTCCGTTATTTCCCATGCACGCAGCAGCGCCTACATGTAGCTTAAGACTCCACAGCGCCATTTAGCCGAAATGTGCAAATTGCGTGGTTAGCAAAAGTCTGATTTCTCGATCCAGCCCTTTGCCCGTTTTATATAAATGGCTCGTCTGTCGATTCATTACTGACGCGGCTGCCAGCGCACAGCACACGTAGCACGGAAAATGACTGCGAAAATCCATTTGAAGTGATTGCTCACATGGAAGTCGAGAAAGTTTTCTTCTTGATTATTGTTTTGACATCTCAGAGAGAAAATTGCTTTTTTTTCTTCCTCCAAAATGTTTCCGCTCTAATCCCAGCCCAAAAGTTACTACCGCCAGCTATGGCGCTTTAATCCATCTTTTAAGAAAACTAGACGCAGCCAGCCATTGACACCCCAGCGACTAGCGCTTGGGGAGATTGCAGGGTTTTCGGAAAAATTCGGAAACCAAACGAAGAGCTGGTGCGATTTTCGATTACGTTACGTTCGCGAGCTAATGTAAGGAAATGCATAAATTAGAGCAATTAAGCGACGAGGGTCTCAGAAGACTAGGCCTATACCCGACGCTTTTTGCAAGGGCTTGCGCGTTAGCTGCATTTCAAAACCCTGTTTATGGAAGACGGCTAATTTATAAAGGCGGGGAATCTTGTTATTCTTGGGACGCGGCTTAATGAATCGAAATCTCAACCTATTCCATGTGCACGTGAAACTTTCGCTTGGCAAAGGGAGAATCGTGATGTCACGTCCTACGCTTTGCATGGAATCACCCTGGCAACAAAGCTGCCATAATGTCCCCCATCTTCGCTCCAGCAAAGATTCGTTGCATCGCGCTGCACCCAATTATAGTTGGGCTGGTCAAAGTAGGGTTACTTTAATAGCCCAGTGTTGGGGGGTTAAAAGGCGGGCTATAGGTTGTTTATTGGCGACACACGAGTGACTGGACACACATGTCCGTCATACTATCTGACATTCGCACCCAATTCACTCACTGTATGCTGGATTTCGACGTTCAAAATCTTATAGGGGCTTATAGTGCGTATCAGGTTAAGAGTGCTAAAGTTCACTCTGCCCTCTAGTGGACGTTTATGAACCTGATCACTTGTTTTATACAGGAATGTCTTAATACGCCCACATGTGCAGCTATGGTAGCACGTGCGATTCTGATATAAAAATGTTGATATTTACATATACATATATTAGATTGAGTATGATACAGAAATGTAGTTATTGATACGGGAATGTTGATATTAAAAAGATGAATGTATTAATACGCCTATTTGTGCTGCCATCTATGCCTTTAATTAATTAATTGTTTGGGCAGGCATCTTTAATTTGCATTGAAATCCATGTTAGCGGCCATCCATAAAGGACGAGCGGAAATGTTCGTGGTTTGATAACGATGAGAACTTCTTTCAAAATTTAATTTTTTTTTATCCATAATGATGAAAACGCTAAGAGGTAATTTTTTTTTGGTAAAAAATTTGATCCCGCTACAAACTTGATAAGTAATCATACTATAGTATCGCTTTTATAATTTGGGAACGCCGTTGGCAAAAATTTTTTTAACAAAAATCAGCAGACGATGGATTTTAGGTGTATTTAAGTGGCGTTTTTATAAGAAATATTAGGAAATGATAATGATAATAAAATCACCAAAGGGAAATTTTTATAAAAAGTATGTCACAAATACAACTCTTCTAACGTCCCCTTTTTTGTAACTTAAAACAGTCAATAATTACACATATTAGGAACTATTTCATAAGATGAAGAATCCTAGCTAATTTGTATGTAGATAATACATGTTTATGTTCTTATCCAGCAGTAGGCAAATATAGTACAAGTAAATCGGTTACATAATGCCGATAGAGGGCAGAGTAAAATTGAGCACTCTTAACCTGATGCATTCTAAAGAAAAAATTTTCTTTCTAAACATTCAATCATGTTTATGGCGTCGTTGAACCGATGCATGCATTCTTATTCATGACGAGTTGCCTCTTCGTGTTGTCCCTCAGTTGACAATCTGATGTTGGTTTATGTTTGCGTTACGCAAGAAAAAAGTATTTGTTGGTTAATTATAAAATTGTCCCTGTTGACGAGGAGAGGAGAATGGAAATTGCTAATTAGTCCAACAATGTTTTCGCAACGGCAACTAACGCGCGACAGCCAGCCATGTGTGCGGGTGATGTCAGACGAAGACACATTAGAGTAACGTGTTAACCCAATGCGTCACTTTAATATTTTGATGTCATTGATTTTATAGTCTGTATTCAGCAATTTGAAAAGGGTTGTTTGCGGAGCTTTCAGGGCTATGTGTCTGCGCACGAATCTTTAGCTCTGGTCGCTTCTGGAAGCAACCTTTTCCAAAACGTTAACCTAATCCTATACCCATATTCGAGGATTACGTTTCGCATGGCCATAGTGCACATGGAGTTTTAAAAACTTGGGAAAGCTAATCCTCATTTCATACATAATGATATTCGTAAAATTAAATTTCTTCCAGAGAATAGTTATCTATCGTTACGCTTACAGTGAGCTGCGGTTGAATATTTCCAGTTATTTATATGTTATAGTACAGCACTACGTTTATACCGTATACAGTCAACTTCAATCAAAATTTTTAATTTAAAGTCTGCATGGAAACGTGGTGACGTGGTTTTGGAAGTGAATTTAAAAAAAAATTACTTTAGACTGCGATGGGGTGGTTTGGTTGGTACATGTAGGATATACACACCTCACTATAAAGTGGCTTCTCGATCTTTAAAAGCTCATAGACTTTGCGGGGTAACCTGCAAAGTAACATAATAAAACCTATAAGCCCGTCTTACGAAAATTCAGATTGTCTGTACACGTATTTCTTCGTCACACATACTTCATCGTATTGCTGGTGGTACCAAACTGAGATTGAACTCTAGGATTTTAGTCCGTTTCTTGTCAACGTAAAAACAGTAATTGGACGGCCCCATTTAATGAATCAAGGGTTTGTTCGGAAGTTTTTTACTGTTGCAAGTTCATGTGCTTGTTGTTTGACCATTGTCTACACAGCTTGCAATCAGAAGGGTTTATTTAATGAACGGAAGGATGCAATCGCTCTCTTTTAAGTCAATACCCGACCAGGCAAATAAGATCTTAGGGACATTATTGGCGTTCTTTTAATCCGAGATGCAATTGCCCTTAGAACGCCGAAGACACTCGAGGCAATCTGAGGAGAATCTTCCAAAGGTCCGGGATTCATTAGCATTTTCAAAGCGAACCAGTCCTGAGCACAATGCAGCAGAGCCACCCACTTTATTCGGTAACAATGAATGAACGGATACATTGTGCCTTTAGCCCCATTCTTTCTTACATTTTTATAGACAACAAAAAAAAAACGGTTTTCCCGTTTGGGGAGGAATGTTTTCTTTGGCAAGCCACACGATGGTGTACATCAATACATGTAGTTGCATCCAAATCTACTTTATCGTAAAGTTGTCCCTGCCATCTAGTTACAGCCTCGCGAACTAAAGCGCTCGATGCATGATATCCTCAACAGAGGGCAGCACCGGCCCACTGCCATACGCCATGCCGCAATTTGCATAGGACGTGAAACGAGCCTGGAATAATTATTTCCCCCAGTGGGAGTTGTATTTTTTAAAAATAAATTCTTGGTGGAATCGCCCTTGGGAATGGCCGCACGCGTGGGGAATCGGCGGAATGATTGGATTTTGAATCTAAGCACTTTGTCAATAACGATTGGAAATGTCAAAGAAAAATGACATTCCCAGGAGAGAGTTAGAAAAATGACATCAAACTCCGCTGAAAGTGCTTTCTTTCGCTGTAATGCTCATGGTGGGCTGATTGTGTTGGAACTTGGAAACTGGTTTAGGGTCGACGTTGCACGTATTTTTTCGATTCACTTAAAATTTGAATTGAATTTCCATGCATGTCAGGTAATGGTCGTCATGACTTCTTGATCAACGAAGATAAAATGCAATAGGGAAACCGTCTACAACCTTCCTACTATCTGAGAATTTGTATTTTGGGAAAATTATGGCGATGTCCACGCCAGGCAATAGCTTATTTTCCCTCGAAATCACTTTGCATTTCTATAGCGGCTGTTGCCCAGACAGCGAACCGATTAACATATGCCAAGAAACGTTTATTTTTATGCGGCCATTTATATCATCTGTTTTTGTTGTTATTGCTAAAAACGAGGTCATGGCATTATCATGTCGACAGTCGTGGAGGCTGTCGTACTGTTTTGTTTTGTTTATTTCTGAATATGCTTAATTCCTGCCCATGCGAACACAATGGACTGCAGGAATTGAAAACGTCCATCTGAATAAAAAGTGAAGCAAAAATGACAAAAGGCCTCTTTCTGAACAGAGGTTTTTTGTTTTCTGTCTGAACAGTGCGCTCTAGTTAAATGAATAAATGGACCGCGTGTGAGCATTTGTCATTGCAAAATGCATTTTATCGGATATATTGTTAACATAACTGCAAGTTTGGTTGAGTCCATCTTCATAAAGTGAAGATTTCGGATTTCTGGAGCCTATGCCGTATACAATTGTATATAGCGTCTGTTGCAAACGACTTCTTTGATGACGTCATTCTGACGTACTTTAGCTATAATCAATGTCATCTTCGTTGATGGTACCTCGTTAATGCAGTCGCCTATATTATTCTCGGTTGCACTTTCATCACTCTGCATTATTATGCTAGATTTGCAGTCTTAAAACTATGGTGGCTTCAGTGTGATATTAGTTGCACTTTATTGATTGAATAGCTCCCCATTCACAAATTCTAGAGCTGAGCGTTGCAAATTGCACCCTGTCTGCGCATTTCTTTGATACTACAAGCTTGTATGCACGCACCAACTTGTACATTAAAAAGTTCTCCTTGCCTAAGTTTACAAGAGGCATCGAGTTATCAGATCTAACCGTAACTTTAAGAGGATGGATTTATACAAACAGATTCGATCACCTAATACTTACTGCTTGAGGACCTTGCTGATTTTTCAATCACTGCCGTTATTTTAGCCGATAGTTGCACTTTTTATCAATCGTTTTGTTCAGGCATTAGTTCAATAGGCACAGAAATAATCCAGAAAGTTGGCTTAAATTGGTTGTTATTTTCATCAGGGTGCATTCAGAACCTGCGAATCCTGGAAAACCTGGGAAAAGTCATGGATTTTTAACTTGACTTGTAAACCTAGGAACGTCTGGGGAATTTTGAAAAAAAAATCTAAAAAGTAAGGGAATTTCCTAACTTTTAATTATAATATCAATCCAGAAGGTAATTATCGGTTATAGCGTGTACCGTGGTTTTTAGTGAAGATGCTCTTTGCACAATGAAAGAAAACCCCAATATGGCAGATTGGTACCTTTCTATTTGGCTTCATTATGACTATCGAAACAGACCCCCAAATTAAAATAAATTCTGAGCATCTCAATATTTATAATAAAAAATACCTTGTGAATTAATACTTTATTGTGTGAGTTCCTTTATTATAAAAATTCAATAATTATCGTCCTATTCGATTGCCATATTGATCAATAACATTATTAATGCCAAAGTATTTTATGGGAAAAATCTAAAAGTCAGGGGAAAATAAAATTGTTAACCTGGAAAATCTGGAAATCCTCAGGACATTATTTTGTAACGAAAGCTGTGGAAACCCTTTTCTTTCAGCTGCATTGCATAGTCACTAACTTTGAACATGCACTAACTTTCACTTTGGCTTGTAAACAAACTGATTATTTATTCACATGAACATACATGTACAGCCATCTTTCTGGCACAAACTGTCATATCCCAATGTAATTACTGAATATAGCCATTCTAATTCTAATTCTGAAATTACCTTTTTTCAAGTTAAAAATATAACATTGGCACATGTCCTCTTGCACATGTCAGCACGCACAAGCTACAATTTACAATTCATCTGCTACAATAGTAACACCAGTAGGTCATGCGTTAGTTGGCTAACCTCAAGCTTATAGAAATGATAATACGGCTTGTAAAAACATGCCTAGATTGGCAGTAGTGGAGGGTCAGTTACATTTCGGGTGCACATGTTTGAAGCAAGCCGTCAGATCCCCATCCCCTTGGAATGGGATCCGCACTACATGTACATGTATGTATGACACCACTCCACTCCATCATTTTCAAACCTACACACGGGCCCTGCCATGGCTACAGGATATTTGGATTTGCAATAAAAATATTTGTTTTGGGGCGTTTTCAACTGCTGGACATGTTATCTTTCAGTCCAAATTGATTGGTTTAGAAAGCTTGCATTGACCATAGTCTTCTGGTGGATGTCAGCGGACGGTCTATCATGGGGTGCTCGCGCACGATGCCCTATACAGTATGTATCTATAGATGTTATGAGTTATGGTAAATAATATCCTTCTAGAGTTTCAGGTTCAGTGCTGCTCTGAATCATGTGAGCGCGTAGAATTTCGTGTCTTTGACGCACAATTGCCAACGTTCGCTGTTGTTCTAGCAGGAGGTTTTTTCATTTCTGTAACTTTTCCTATTTGGTGACAAGTAATAAACATCACTGCCAACGTCTTCCATTCAGGAACTTGCACAATTGGCTGATATGTGCTCGTATTTCAAAAGTGGAATAATGGAGAAAAAAAAAACTTCGTTCCACTGCGAATAAAGAAAACGACGTGAGCGAACCTGCTAATGTCATGAAACCATTTCCACCTTGCTTACGAACGTAACACTGGGTATCTTTTAACTGTTTCCATTTTCTATGAAGCTCTTGAACTCCCTATGTGACATCAGGTCTCAGGATAAACTTCTTCAATTGGAATAAGAATAACGTGATAACCGGAAGGACTTTTTCTGAGACTTACAGTATTCTGGCTTTAGCTGACTGGTTTTTCCATCATACGGTATCATTGGTGCAGATACGTTGACAGGCTTCATCCATATTTTAAGGATGATAAACTTTGTTTTTCATATTTTATTTTTCTCAGTTTCAATAACTGAGCCAACTTCGAGCACAGTGAATCTTCGATATCCTCCAGGGATGTCGCGGATATTCGAATATACCGATAACGGAATACATACATACATGTACATAAAGAATACATGTGTATGCATATCTATATGTTTCTTGTGTTCAAGAGCTTTCTTGTGGTAACTGCTCTGTACGGGCACACCTCGAAAAACTTGGCTTCTCCTAACAGCTCATAGTCTTTGCGGGGCAACTTGCAAATACATGTACATGTATAACCTTACCTGACCTTACTTAACCTAACCTAAACCAACATAGCCTAACATATGCCTATTGGCTATAGGTGAGTTTAGCTTAGGTCAGGTTAGATTAGGAAAAACAGAAAATTTGCAAGCTGTCCAGCGTAGCTTACCTGCTGTTAGGGAAAGCCCACGGAGTAGGGAGGTGTGCACATATCCCAGAAACTGAAGGTAAAACGAGTACTGGATAATGGAAAGTTTTTCTGTAATTACTATTTCCGTCTTTTATTTTGTTTACAGTATGTTTGGCAGCGTGCAAAGCTTACACAAATTAATAACCACAACATTTGCCATTTTTCACTGTTGGAACAGCATCTCTGGAGTCCAACCTCGAAAACATGCCAACGTGGTCCATGCGGAGGGATTAAGGCGCAATTTCACGCCATTGTCTCTGGATATCCATTTTCATTGAGGCTGACTTCCAGAGTGGAATGGCCTACATGGGGGCTTTTTTCGATTTAGATGTGATGGAATGATACCGAGGGAGGGGGCGCTTCAGGTGACGGTGAGTCATTCCTCTCTCCGAGTTTAGGTCTACATACGTGCCCATTGGTGTGCGATGGATCGTCGAATCCGAGCATATTCCAGCCATTGATTAAATGCGAGCGAGGGGCCCCAGTGATGAATGAGCTTTCAAGAACGCTGCACCAATGAAATAGAAAACTGAATTGGAATACACTCGAGGTTCCAAATATTATGGATTTCCAGCCGTGGAATTGAAGCGGGGGGTTAATAAAAGTGGGAAATGCAGGGAAGTTTAATCCCTGCAGAGGAATTAAAATAGCGTTACACACGTCCCTGCCAAATAATAATGCCCGGCGCATACCCCGTTGTAAATTCCGAAACATCCTCCTCCATCGTGAAGCTCTTTTGCATTCTACACGTGTTGGATTGGAGGGACTATGGGCCTGTTGTCCCTGACATGACTCAGACATTGAGTCATGTGTACTTTTCCACGGAGACTCGATAATGCCAGAGCACTTTCAGAGCACTCATGTTGTTAATGCATAATATGGTTATGAGGACATGACAGAAAGGACGATTTGGTTTTTTAGGTATACATGTACATGAGCATCATCGCTGGTGAAACGTTGTCACTTTCCTGGGTTTTTTAGCATACATGTACAGTACTGTATTTAGTTGGCTTTATGACCTAAATACATGTAATCACATTGTTTCCTATCGTAAATCTGTCTCATAACTCATGGCACTAGGATTTCATTTTCATTTGGTTTTGTTCAGGGTTCACACAGAACCCGAGACTCCTGGGAAACCTGAATTTTGAAAGTTTTTCAACAAAGTCAGGGGATTTCCAAACTTAATTATACGTGTACTTTCAATCAAGCAGTATTTGTTACTGTATAGCGATTATGGTGGGCATCATGATTTTTACCTGTAGGTGAAGTTGCCTTTTGCGCATTAAAGAAAGCCCCAATATGGCAGACCGGTTCCTTCTGTTTGGTTTCATTACGACAATGTCAAAATTTGCCAAATTAAAATCAATTCCGAGCATCTGAAACTACTGATTAATAACCATATTAACAAAGCGCATTCCTAGATACTTGGGTGTGGGAATTCCTTTATTTTACAATCTCAGTAATCATATTTTCCTAATCCACGGCCATATTGATTAAAAACATTATATTTAAATCAGGGGAAAGTAACAATTTTAACTTGAGAAACTTGGGAAAGTCAGGAGATTTTGTTATTAAAGTTGTGGGAACTCTGTTTATTTAGTACGAGTATATTTATCGACTATCGACTTGACCATGCTCTGTTGGTCAACTATGGTCAACGTCATGTCGTGAAAATTGAACGCATCGTTTCCGTTCCTTCCTTTTAGTTTGCTCAATACAATTCACTCACTTGGTTAGCTTTGGACTTAAGCTAACGCTTAGTGGTTCGGATCATTTCTGTTTTCCTTTACTTTTTTTCCCGTTTTGTTATGTTTTTGGTGCTATTGGCGCCTCGAGTATACATGGACGCATTATGACGTTGGATTATTGTCGCTGTGCCGTATACTGCGCGCAAAAGCGTATCCGTATGACATTTAAGGCTATAAATAAACAGTGCTGAAGGAGCATATATTGTTCCATATTGCTGTATTGCTAGTATGCCAATGGGTGTGCCATCAATATGCACGTGGAAGTAGGGACTGGTGTAGGGTATATGACCTGGCAAATCCAGCTAGTATTTGCTGCTCACAATCTGCACACTGGAGCCTCAGAGTTGCAGATGTTATTTGTTGTTGATGCATTGCTGTTTCCTGATAAAGAAACACATTTATGAAGGATTAATGTTTAATTATCATAAAAAAAATAATTGCCTAAACAAAGAGATTAAGCATGCATCGTGTGTTAATTGTGTTTGCAAATTCTTCTGTACAGTATAATGTATCCCATACATGCACTGTCTGGCAGTGACGTGACCATTGATTAGAGCCATAAATGATTTGCTTGGTGCTACATACTGTAAACAGGCCTAATAAAGCTGAAATTCCTGAAATTTTCAACAGTGTTTACTCAATGTTAACACCGAAGTTCTCCTCTTGTATTTTCCCAAAGATAAGGGTGAATATTCATTCTGGTATACATGTATTAATGTGTATAGGCCCACATTTTAATCATAAGCTTACGTGTATAACTAAAGTAAAATATTTTAGCAAGCGAGAAAGCAAGCGAAAAGAAGTATCGTGAAAAATCACGATTTTGTGATAACCCGAACATTCCCTATAAATTACTGTACTTAATAAAAGCATAATTGGCCGTCATAGACCTATAACTCTTTCAACACTTTGGCTGAATCTTTAACTTCCACACTTTAAACAATTACGTATCCCTCGCTATACATTTATTTCTCGAGCCATGATTTGCATATTATTTTCAAAAGATGCTTACTTAGCACAATTGAAGACTACGAATTCGTATGTCATGGATTGGGGTCTTGGTACATTTTTCATCTATACATAAAAGGAAGCCATTTTGCATGCATTGTACGTGTCACCAAGCATTACATGTACTTTTGAACGTTTTAGGCCAAGTTCAGGTGCACGAGAACTTCAAGTGAACAGTTGAACTTTTGCAAATGGGAAGATATTCATTTAATATCATTAGCGCGGATTTGGCGTTTCAACTTGGCTGATACAAGCCCCATGAAATAAAAGGATTTCAAGTTGAAAATTTACCAGGCCAAGGGTAAAAACTGGTTACGTGTACATGTGCTCCAACGCCTGTAATACTGTAATAAGCTTTTCGCTATTGTGCCCAATGTTAAGAAATTGTGAGCAGTAGCAAAAAATAAGGCCCCTCCCTACCCCATACTGTTCTTAATTCTGGAATATGCTTGGGCGTCTCCAGTAAAGGAAGGGGTATAGGGGCAGGTTTCTCCTTCCCTCCCACAATTATTTGCCAAAAAAGTTTGATATTGAACATGAATGTTCAGGAAGGCATGGGGTGCGGTGGAATCTGCTGCTTGCATCCCCCAAAATTGGGAGCTCATGACATCATTGCACATAACGTACACCTAGTTGTAGGAAGACGAAATTAGAAGTTCTCGGGAAATTACATGCAGATTTCAAAACACCAATAAATTTCTCCACTCTATTATTAGTGCGGTTGTTTAAAGTTACACGTGGCTTGTTATCTTCAGTTGCGGTTTAAATAATTTAACATGCTGAAAGACTTTATGAAGATGTGAGCTATTCTACGTAAGAACTAAATTTAGTGCGTTTCCAATTGTTGTTCGACTTTCGGTCTATACACGTCCATGTATATTATACTGTAGGTCACAAGAATGGCATACATATTTTTTATAAACCTGGGGTGTAGAATATCACATTTTCGACTCAGTACTGCCTAAGGAGTGACATTTCCATTAAAGACGATCAACAACATGCGCCAGAATGAAAATTTTCTTTTCTGTTTTAGGGAAGCACAAAAATCGTTAATTTTGGGAAGGAAGGCGTTCTGTGAGGTCTCCATAGAGCTGTTTATCATTCTGTGCAGAAGTATTGAATTAGATTGGGGATTACAGGTGTCTTAAGGGTATTCGAAACTCTTTCAACCTTTTTGTAATAAAAGTCTCACGTGTATTATTTTTTGTCATAGAACTCTGGAGGCTGTGTGCAGTGGTTGTCTGTAAGCTACATGTACATGTAGCTTCTAAATACACTGTGTATTCAAAGCCATTTTCAGAAAAAAATCCGTTTTTCATCACTTATTCATCATGCAATATTTACCAAGAAAACACTTTTAGACTTTAAAATAACTCGTGAATAGTCGAGAATTCCGCATTTAATTTCACTTTTAATCCCCCAATCGGGAGATAAATGACTAGAGCTTGTAAAATAAGCTGTAACTTATTCTTTATAAAATATTTACCAAAAAAATGCACTTTTAGGAGTTCAAAATACTTATGAATAGTCGGGGAATTCAGCATTGAATTCGACATTTAATATCACTTTTAATCCGAAAAACCTCTTATTGAAATGGTTCTAATCATAACTTCCCCTATTCGTGCTTTTCCTTAGAAATGGCCCCTAGCTTCAAATCGGCAAATTAAGCTGAGCCATAACATGCTACACTGTAACGGTTTTCTGGCATTTAGCTTGCGTTTTGCATGCATAATTTCTTCCAAAGCGCGCAAATACTGCTATTAAGAATGCCCGTATTATGTAATTTTTTCTCGTTTTGAACGCCATGGCACGGAAATACGCCTTAGAAAATCTACGCGTTTTGGTAATCCTCGTAAAAGAATAATTACTGACACACGAACGCGACTTTGAGCCATTTGCCACGCTTGAAGCGTTAAAACCGCTAATTTATTGGAAGTCCAAGAAAGCGTTAAATTTTCCGCAGTTTGGTAAAATGGCTACATGTAAATGCAAGTGCATGGCAATGATGGCGTAGTACTTTCATTGCATTGTAGAGAAGCAAAAATAGTGCATCGCTTTTAATTATCGAAAAACCTAGTTCTAGAAATTGTTAACTTTTCAACCCTTATTTCAGACTTAAATCACCCATGATTGAGAAGCTTCAATCTTCCATTATGTGCAGTTGTGCGCTTTCAAAATATACGTAGCTCTATTTCGAGCTGTTTTGCAACAGAAATTGGTTACTCTTAAGTGTTTGCAATTCTTTAAGGTTTATGGTCTCAGTTTTGGCGTGCATGAAGTGCAAATTAGTTACACTTAAAACAAAATGATGGAAAACTACAGTGTCAGTGCCACTGGTTTAAAAATAGAGCATTTGTAGATGTGGAAGAGATCAAGTATGCACTCTTTACTACTGCTTTACATGTACTACAATGCATATTATTATTTTTTCACATTAAAATTGCGAGAGGGCAATGATCGCCTGCAAGGAAAGACTAAGTATTGACCTAAATGTCAATTCTTCAAACATATGCACTATGGTGGGAATTGCCAAGGGGTGCACCATGACAGCATGGTTGCAAACGGTTTATATTATCAGTGCCCATGCAGCTAATGAATGCCTCAGTTGTCCTTCCTTTAAATTGATGTATTCTATTATGCAGTTTAGATAAAGATTTAAGGCGGTTTCCTGTAGTATAATTTGTAATTTTATCTTTGCAAAATAATTCCCACAAATAAAGAAAAATCAAGAATATTTTGCTTAAAATCCTTAAGATATTTTGAAACCTGTTCTTGCATCGAACGTCATACTTATTTCATTTGCATATTTATTGCTCTTATAAGTAATTTAATCCGTCTTGTGAGAAACTGCGAGGATGATAAAAATTGCATTGAGACAAAATGTAATATTTAATCGAATATTATATGAAGTACAGAAATGTCCTGGTACCTTATTGCAACAAAATCTACACGTTTCTACATTTAACCTAAATACATGATTGACTTAGCTATTCGCAGGCTTCAACCGCAGTATTTTGGGAAATAAGGTCCAGGAGTGTCATTGACTGCTTAAGGTGGTTTTGGTAGTTTACAATGGCCAACCACATTTATTGAATCGCTATATAAAGTGGATATTTATTCGGACATAGCATCATTCGATGTGTTGCTATGTTGGTAATTTGAAATAATGTGGTTGGTGATGTCTTTTGGCGTTTTACTGGCGCGAGAATTGCCATTTAGAATCAATATTTTAGTAGAAATCCGCTTATAACTAATTCCGGTGTCTCTTTGGCATCAAACGCTGCAAAGAGAAAATCGTTAGGCTGAAACAAATTCACGGTCTCTTATGGCAATGCAGGTACACGTTTTCCTATAACAGATTTTAGGAAAAAACATAAATACTTGGCTGTTGGCTAAGATAAATGCATCATAGGTCATAGGAATAATAAACAGTATACAACATTGTTGAACATGACCTGCTTAATTCTCTTTAAAAATTCTAAGTCACCGTTATTTTTGAATGATTTTGCTAAACTCCTGAACATTTTTTCTTAAAAAGGTCAACCACACGTATGCAAGAATAACAATGCGTACATGTTCATACCCAGTACTCAAAAATTTATTGTCCGTCTATTTTTTCCTCCCAATAGCAGAAATAGGTCTAATTATATATGCCCGCGCATGCAGCTAATGTAATGTATAACATTATTCTCACTCGTGAAATTCCATGCAAGAATTGAAATGCATTATCCATAAATGCTACGGTTTCTTCGGCCGTTCATTATTTGTACACATGCATGTATGCCGTATTTCTTACCGTTCGATTGTATTCTCAAGCTATTACAGCTTCATTATGCAAATAATGAACCATTTCAGGATCACAGATTTCTGATATGTATTTTTTTGTGCGACGAATTGAGTTTACGAATCAGGCTAATGCGAATTTAATCGCAATAAATGCGTTATTTTGAGCTCAGTGCAAAAAGTAGTTCAGTACAAAGATTAGTCGATGAAAGATTGAAACTGATCGTGGTGATTACGGCCTGTCTTAATACTTCCTAAATGGAGTCTTAATTACTTTCAAGGCTTATATGTCCAATTAGAATAGGGATAAAATCGGGTAAAACCGCTTTCAAATAATGCAATTCACTGTTCTTGTAAAATGAACAGGCAATTGGTTGATTTAGCATATGCCTTAATAAGTTGCCATCAGCTGGGAATAAATATATAATCATCGCATTAGTTCGACGTTTATAGCATTTTTGAGCATATTGTACATGTTCGTCGCCCAGACTTCCTTACATGTATAGTAGACCAAATTCAATATACTCTTCAAGGCCTCCTGCATTTTCTGCCAATAAAGATGAGTAATATAGACGTCAATGGAAGCCCATGTCACGTACTATTTATGGCTGATGAATTGAATAATCTACATATAAATACACGCGTTAGGGTCTTTACTTGTTCAACCGCAGACATAATGAATGGAGATTTTATTTAGGCTAAGTACATTATTAGATACGAAATGGGTCTTCTTATTTCACCCTGTCTTTGGTCGATAATCCTTAGTGTATGAATCTTGCTTCCACTATACCGTGTACCGACATATTGTTTTAGGATTCCCATAGACGCTCTATACTATCACGGTCAATGGCATAAAACGCCAGTATAATATTGGAATGGCTTTTATTAGGATTTCTTTTACTGCAGTTCTCCCTTTGTGAGCTGAAGTTGCTGCTGAACTAGAAACGGAATTGTGACTATTGCGGATTTATTCAAATGCTTTTTTCATACTTTTTAAGTCGCATTTTGCGTCTTTAAGTTTCTGAACAGCTCATGAAAAGTAAGTCAAGATCCACAATTACTGCCGAAAATGTTGAAATCGCAGATTATCTTTTGGCATCCCTTAACAATTTTCGTTCACAAACAGCAGCGACTATGTTCGATCGCATAATCCCTCGCAGAACGACTCCAGCAAAGAGGATTTAATATTGCCAGTCGCAACATCCACCCGCACATCCATCACAGATTGAAACACCCCATTACACGTAATCTTCCCCATCGCTATTTATTTACTTTCGCATAATAAGACGGGTACATAAACGTTTCAGTATCTGTGCCATTGTCAGCTTGTGCATACGTGTCGGCAAAGGCCAATGGGGGTTTGCCTTGGGTGTCAGTCAATCGCACGTAATCCTTTGACCCCGCATGACATTTCGCGTCCTAAACTGTTACCTGCACCGCTGGGCTCCCATTTCGGAAGTGTGCCAAACTTGGATGTGTACTGTCATCGCCGAAAGCTAAGAAAAGTACCGTTAACCCAGGAAGTCTTCTCGCAAACTGGTTGTGGGAAAGACACGCCTTGCCATGGACAGCTTTTTAGCATCTTTTTATCTGGCTCGCAACCTCACGTGCGTACCTAGCGAGACTCCGTAACTTACCTGTGCCAATGCGTTCGTTAAAATGGGCGAGTCGATGGCGCCACCCAAAGGGGTGGTTGATGCTAGACTGGAAAAAAAACTAGGTAAACCTCTATAGGTGTTTGCCAGCTCCGTACCATTGCTATTATCGCTCGTTATCTGACCCGCATTCACGCGTAGGAATTGTGTGGAAACACGCCGGATAAAACACAAGTTAGCCGAGCCAAATTATTGGTGTTTTTGTTCAAGGTTTTAACCGTTCTGCCTCCACATCCGGAATTTCAAATTGGATTTATCTGGACACCAGCGCTGATTTTTGCACACTAGGATGTTCGGTTTCCGAGGAAAAATCGCGCTACTGTGAAGTGATGGTTATTCGTCGGAAATGCTGCTAATTGGAATAATTTAAATAATTTGGTGTCTGATCAACCGGTAACATTGGCATTATTGCAACGCGCTGATTGCCATCATGACGACCATTGGAAGATTGGTGGACGCATCGTTGTACGATACGGTTTTGGCTTTCGGAAACGGAGGTCACATTATCCCACGTGCGTATCTGGGAAGACGAAGAGGCTTCTCAGGATCTCGCCTGCATTTTCGGTAAGATGAAAACAAGCCTGCTGAAAACTAAGGCAATAAATCGAATGAAATAAATGCTGCGTGAAAAAGACGTTGCAATGGCACAGAATGGCAAAAGAACAACTGGAATCGATATGAAAGGAAACGATCCATATCGCGTTAAATTTACGCTGTCAAGCTGAATTTACGAAGAAAAATCGACGAGATTACCCCAATTTGCAATTTTACAAAAGGGAGAATTAAACAGCATCCATATTAATTAAAACGAGAATATAAGCCCAAGATCGATAATTGCGAGCATACAATGCCATGAATGCAATCTTCCAATTTATAATCTTAGGATCCCCCGCTGCCAACTTTACTAATATGATCTATCAGCTCTCAATCTCAATTTGCTGCGGCCTTTTGGTAGAACTTTGCATAAACATGCATTAATATACCTCATATACACATTAATATTCATGACTTTCTTCTCATCCAAATACTTATTCGAATATGGAGCTTGTGTGCATTGCCATCCATGGTGCACCACCATACGTGCACTTTGTATGCAAGAAGGTTGGACAAACTCCACCGTTTACATTCCGTTCCGATGGATGTTATTTCTTGAAATA
The DNA here is from genome assembly GCA_034687865.1 of Kryphioiulus occultus. NCBI lineage: Eukaryota > Metazoa > Arthropoda > Diplopoda > Julida > Julidae > Kryphioiulus > Kryphioiulus occultus. The sequence goes on along the minus strand of JAQGAF010000721.1, from coordinate 11,524 downwards.
CTGCATCTACTGGAAAAAGCTGCAAAGTAAACAGTTTGCAATTGCTTGGATGTGCATGCAAAAGTAATCAAATAGCGCCAACGGATTTCAATTTTATGATTCCAAGAATGTGCATTTTACTAAACGCTAACAAACATCTAAAAGAAAAAAGATGGAAAGAAAATTAAATGTGTTTTTGCACTCAGGGAAATTTGCGCCTGAAGGATTTTACGGTTTTAAATCAGAATCGTTTTTTTACGTTTTGCTAAATAAGAAATTGAATGATCAGCAGTAGCCTGCCTTGAAAAGTCACAGTTCGGGGGGGAAAAACCTAAAACATTCTGACCGGTTTAATTTGCGATTTTATCGACATTGAGAACATAAATTCCGTTTCCTTTTAGATTTGTCGAGACCTTTATTGGTATGGAAAATATAAATTTCTGAAAATCAACAATAACTAATTACTTCAATCCGGCTTAACATAACAATAACTGTCAATATACGTGTACAATGTGGCAGCAGCTTGTCTTTTTGTAATGTTAAAAATGTCCTTGTTTAATCTCATCCTACATGTACAGTTATACTGTATATGGAAAAAACTGACGAACTGGCTAGCATGGGAACGTTCATGATCTGCAGTTTTCGCCTGTTTTTGCTGGATTTCATTCCCATGTCCCATGCGGAACATCGCATGTTTCATCTCGCAAATTAATTAACTAGAGTAGCGTTGCAGACCCGCTGAAAGTTTAATTATAAAGCTTCAGATCAACCTTAACGGTTCAAAGTGATTCTTGGAATTTGCTCCAAGCTCATCAAAGAATTACTTAATTAGCCTACTTTAACAAGATTATTTGGCTCTTTTCTTTTACCTGTGTATGCATAGTAACGTATACAAAGCAATCTGCATTTCATGTCCTCGCACTATTTTGAGGGTCTCATGTTTTTGTAGAAGTACCTATAGCTGCCTTAACAGTGCTTCAGGAAACAAAAATAAATTTTTTATTTAACCTTCTTGTTAATCATTGCATTTATTTCAAGCAGCATTTAAATAGCGTGCGTGCCCTTCACTAGAACATATTTCACTTACATTCATAAATTGGTTGTTGCCATTTTCCCTTGCCTAAATATAGTACAGCAATGCCATTATTTCAGTGTTTATTTTTGTAAATGTAAGTACATGTATTCAAATTTTCCTGATCGACAATCCTTTCGATTACATACTTATATGAGGCTCGTATATCATATGTGTTTGTGTAATTAGCTTGGGCATTTTCTTCAGTTGAGATGGACATCGTTTTAGCTTATGTAGAAAAGACTGGAACGATCCGTTTCATGCAACATTACATTTCCATTGGGTGGCCCTGCTTGATCTTTGCCAACTGCACATTAATCCTCGATGCCGCTGTTTATAAAAGGGATTTTGTTGCATTTTCCTACCATGGAAACTAGAACTAATTGCCACTAATCGCCCTTGGTGAAATGTAAAAGCAAGGCCATATCAACGAAACAGCTTATTTTAAGCCACACGTGCCAATTGCACGATTGTATAGACGTGCAGTCGTCATTAATTTCTTACTTTCTTGAATGCAGTTTAGGAACGGCTCATGTGTCATTGTAATTACACTGGCTTTGGTGAAAATACAATGCCTGTAGGTCGATAATGGCGTGACAACGTTTTCGCCCCAAAAAGTGCAGAATTATATATCTGGTTGATTTACTGATTACCACTGTACAAGATACATGTATTGAGCACGTTTAACAAATAACATAAATTCACGAGATGTGTTTGCAGCTTGCATTTGCTGTTGGCGAAATTTTCATAAACGTTACCAGAAATACCGAGTGTAATGGATTTTCCAGTATATGCAATGTCCAGTAATTGTGTATTTTGTTTAGTCTAAAAGTGCGTTTTGCCGTAAATGTGCGTGTTTGTTCGGTATAAAAAAGCCCTCTTGACCCCCGCAACCCCCTTGGGGGTCGCGACCCACACTTTGGGAAACAATGCACTAAATAACTAGCATTTCAATTATTATTAAAGCACTTCTTTACGCTTGCAGATACTTGAACTATACAGGTTGAAACATTCAATATGCATTACAACTATTTTGGAAAATCGACCTTTATTTATGACCCTTTACTTGAGCAGTGGACCTGTTATTTGGTTGTTTTCCGTTAACCCAAAATGTTCATCATCGTTTTCTATGATGAAACGTACATTCACTCAGAAGCCTTGAGGCTGCAATTTCCATATATTTCACTAAATTGCGGAGTAAAATTAAGGTCGGATTTGCTGTTAAATCAGTTGCTGACACAGTTGTAATCAATGGTGGTGCATCAGCCTTACCCCGGTGACATCATGATAAATATACCATACAATACCATCATTCCTGTATGATGAATTAAAATAATTTTATAGAATTTCGAAAGCCTTTCAATTGATATATACGACGTTACCTGCATTGAGGTAACCCCATCTAACCCAAGGAAGGTGAATTAGGTTATTTTCTTGCAAATTGGTAAATGTTTCTTGACATACAAGAATAGTTGATACTTCAAAGAACCGTAAAATGTGGAATGTTTTCATAGGACGCTTATTATTAAAATTTCTGCTCTGCTCGAGTTAGAACATTCTTTGTTCACTTGTATTCAAGTTGATATGAAGTTGATGCGAGATGTATTTTATAGATGTGTGAATTTTCAGTTTTGATAAGTCCTCAATTTCATGGAAAGCGTAGTGAACTGCACTGCATGGAACAGACTATAGTTTCAGCCACGCGAAGCATTAATGACCCTTCATACAGGAAAAATAAAACTTATAATAAGAATTCATTAAATAAATATCTGTTGTTCCACGACTGAAACCTGTTCGTCGTAGTTTAATGAAACACATGATCATTAGCAAATCCTGTTCTCCGCGTAAAAAAATAATGGAAATCAGCACGTATGTCGTTAAGGGACTCTGTACGAGTTTAACTAATCTCGTTTCTGCATGACATTTGCCAATGGCCAATAGTAGAAATTTAAATGCTTCGGTTTCCTGGATTTTATTTACACAAGGCTCATGACATTACTCTCGTCAATTAAGCTATGTTGTGATTAAATCTTTCGGAGATGGACAAAGGCAAAACACAATGGACTGGCTTATGGCCATGGTATTGTCTGCTCGGGACACTTAACTTGAAGTGAAATCGATCTAACACCTTTTAAACGAAACGTCGCAGGAATACCAAGTTTCATAGAAATAAGCTAGCGAACAACGAGTATTTCGACCTATTGTTAAAAGCTCGATAAAGCCATATGTGCTGCTGTGCAAGCTCTTGTAAGGTTTTCCACAAGACTGCCATTCACAAGCTGAACATCTGAAGCCAAGAACCGGAAAAGCTAAATAGCAGTCAGCTTGTTCAATGGGAGGCTGTAGTATTTAGCTATTTTTTCATTCAGCCATTTATAGCTGCATGCTGATAACGAGTGCACATGATGGACAGCTTTGCAAGTACATGTACATGTATCTCTTGGTTAGCTACCACAGAGCAACATGGAAATGTCATGACTATTCAACCGCTGTCTGGATGGGTGTTCAACATGTGTTGCGTAATACAGCAGGTTGCGTTATGCTTAATCAGTTCACTTTATCGGGTACCGGTACATTAGATACCGTATGCATTTTTGAAAAAAAAAATAATGAACGAAAGCATTCATTCGAAAACAATCTGTTGTGTAACTGAGGTTTGGCTGCTACCAAGCATTTCTGGATGCGCCGTTGATCGATGGACACAGGAAATGTGTGTTGCACACTTCCGCCGCAGCGCAGATTGCGTAACGAGTTAGATGGAATTTGGCCAATTCGACGCGTACAGTTAATTGGTTTATATTCGTGGCTATCAACAATAAGGATAATAATACAGTAATGATTTCTTCTCTGTGCCAATTTTTATGACTTCATGGTCTAATTAACAAAATGAACTCGGAATCGATGTTACAGTGTTGAGCGGTTTGTTTGCATAGTAAATTATTTTTGGAAGTGCTTTTACGAGCTCCTTGCATGATACCATCTCAGCGATCGATTCAATTTACGATTGTCTAATTGCGTTTTCTCTTTTCTCCTTTTAGGTAAGTTTTAAATCAGCTTTCTTATCTAGGGTGTCGTTGAAAAGGTGAGTGGCTGAAAAAATTAAGATTCAATCTACGGTGGCCTAATTGCACGCTGTAGTAATCTTCGTGTATTGACATGGAGTGTCTTAAATAACACACGGGCCATTACACGGTTAAAAGTCGTTTTGATTTAATAAGACTGACTAATTCTACGGTTGTGCAATTTCTTTTGAAAGAGTGCTTTTGTACATTTGCCATCGTTGCAGAATTCAATTCACAAATGATGAAATAAGACTGTGTGCAAAGAAGACATTTAAATACATGTACCTATTCGACAGTCGAGTCGAAGTGACCTTGAGCTGAAACATTTATTAGGGAAATTTCACTTCAAAAATTTATTCTTTTCAAGACGATAGTAGCTCGTCTTCATTGTGCTGCATCATTAAATGGGCTAATAAATTGGTAGGGGACGGCATAATTTTAAGCGTTTCTCGTTACACTCTAAGTCAAGACTCTACGTGGAGTCTAGAAAACATAAGACAGTGTTCCCCCAGACCTAGGAAACCTGGAAAAATCTATGAAAATTAATTTACTTTTAAGTAGACGGGGGAATTCATCAAATCAATGACAGATTTTGCATCGCCAGTTCTTTTTTAGCACAAAAATCAAGAGATGGCAAGCAATTCTGTAAAAGAAATTAAGAAACCTGGGAGTCTGGTAGTCTGAATTTGCTGTTTCCATCGTGTTGCATCTCCTCTTTAAATGCATTTACAATAAGCAATAAATATAGCATTCCTTACATTGGCATGTCATATTTTTACATTTTGAATGGCCAGGGTGGTCAGGAAATTTTTTTTAAACCTGGAAAAGTCAGGGAAGTTGAAAATATTATCTCTGGGGACACCCTGTAAGAATGCACGAAATCACACCATTACTGTAATACAAAATGAGAAAATTACTCTACATGGTATCATTCAGCTGCACCTTGAGATATTTTTAGGAAGTACTCGTGGGCACTTTTGTTCAGAGTCCTCGCCCGGGTTTATACGAGGCGGCTTGTACTTGTACATGTAGTAGGTTAAGGGGCGTTTTCACCTCACGTACAGTATTATAAAGTGTGAGTCACCAAATCGCCTTGGTCACAACATATCACAAATCTAGACAAAACTGTTAGGTGGGATCTTCTAAAACACCTTAAATGCACCCTTCGCACCACCCCCATCGATGGTGAGAAAAGGCAACGCCAAAGAATCAGATTTAACCCTAGCTCACTCTGGCAACTTTGGAAAATCGATTTTCCTCTTTGTGAAACTGCTTTTGTCAAATGCTAAGAAATCGCAATTAATTGTGGTTTCCAGTATAGATAACCACTAAAAAGCGCGCGAGGCAAAGGCGATACCATCTGCTCCCTTTCCATTCTATGATCACCTCTCTCGAATTACGCTCGTAAACTGCATAAGCGACTCATCAGTTCCAGGTTCGTGCAAATAGATGATGGTGGAAAATTTATTTTTAAAAACTTGAATTGCTTTATGGTCTCGCGTTGGTTTTGATGGAGTTTTTTTCTCAGAATTCGCCATAAACGTTGAAGTTGAAAGTAAAATGTTTCAACGTATCACAATAATGTTATTCCGATGCACCAAGCTTATGTATGTCTCATCTCTGCAAAGCAAGTAATAATGGTATTCCAATCGATTAGCTTCCGTCAATAATACCGGTATCTCTTTCGATAAAAAACTGGCACGCTGTACTGTCTACGCCCACATTTACATGTAATTGGCACGCTGTAGTGGAAGTGCCATGTAAGTGTTATTGAAGAAAATACGGTACCCAAGCACAAACAAAATCAACTGTAGTTATTATCACAAAAGTTGATAAATATACATATAAACAACTGTATATTCTAAGTGTCGGGAATTAGAAATAAAAGAAGCTACACTTCAATCTTCACATAATCTAACAATGTAACGTCTGCTTTAGCTGCTCCTAAACGCCAGGCAATCACTGCCATCCCAGGAGCCGTTAGGAGAAGCCCACTTTCTTATTGTTCCTATTTTAAATGTTCGCTTTAGCGGCTCCTAACCACTGATAATCACTATCAGTAACTTTAGCTGCCCCTAGCCGGCAAGCAAACACTGCCAGCCTACGAGCCATTAGGAGAAGCCCACTTCCTCAAAGTTCCTGTAATAAATTTGCAAACAAAACAACTTAAAAAAATGAAATCCCTGCAGTTAACAATGGTGCCATTTATCTCTACTTCACGAATATACACTTGGAGCAGGGCATATACCGTAGTACACTATAAATACTATACGTGGTAGAAAATATACTACACACCAGTGTACCATTAATACAAACCCGGAAGGAAAATCGTTTTTTGACAAATTAAAATTGCGAGCCTGTTGAGTATGGTATACAGTATTTTGATCAACACAATTTCCGTCTAGGTATATTAACGCTAGCTGTCCACTGTCGAAATGACCCCATCTGATGAAAGTGCCGCTGTAATTAGTGTAATCGCTCGACTGTTATCCTTATGGGAAATGCGCCGATGTGTTGTCGAGCATTACTTACTAGCCGAAGGTAACGCAGTTGACATCGAATTGCCCCATAGATCAACCGAAATGGGAAAACAGCCCAAGTTAGGTCCATAATGGCCGTTTTCTGATCGCGGACTCTCAACAGCCGGTTGCACGGCTCTTCGTTAACCTTATTCGGAGATAATGAAGGGTTTCACCAACGGCTGCAATTATGGACCACTCGATACGCTTACCACTAACGGCATGCAGTCCATTATTAGAAGGGCAAACCCACGCTACCCCCACTACATTACACAACGCTTCTTTGCATATAGAGTACGTGGATCTTCTATCTTTCATTATGATGAGCTTGAAAATCAATGAAGCATCTCTAGGCAGAGGCCGGCCATGTGCGCAATTTCTTCGTTTTGAAATAGCCGACTTTCGTGGAAAATTGCAGTTGCGTTTCCCTTATTACTACTCTTGCAAACTGAATGCGAAATTCATAATATTTCTCATTGGGCCTGGGTTGTACATTCGACATTCTCTGCCTTTTCCTTCATTCCTTAAACACGGACCTGTGTAGAGACGACTACATAGGATGTCTCCTTTTGGCACGCAGTACTGTCTACGCCCACATTTACATGTAATTGTGCGCTGCACGAGGCTTCTTCTATCCTCATTTATTACGAACGTAGACGTATATTAATTAAGCCCGCATGTCTCTCTAATATGCAATTTTTTTGTGTAGAAACGCGGGCCATGAATTTGGATCTTTTCGTAATTACCGCATTAAAGAGGACAAATCCCCCGAGATTCGTCCCGAATGTATGCCAACTACTAACTTTTCCATTAAATTAAGATTTTAGACATGCCATTAGTTAACGCGATATCCGAACCAGCTTAAATATGCGAAAGGAAACATGCAAGGTTTTTTTCTGAGGATTCTCATAAATAACTGGGTTACTAGTATATGGTGTAATATTCCGAATTCATAATTTATAAATCCTATTGTCATTGACGTAAGCCGCCAGCCGGCATTTAAAAATGCTGACGAATTGTGTCGGCAATGATAGCAGGTTGAAATAAATTCAGTGTGGTGCATTTCCAATAATTGCCATGAAGAAAATGTATTGCATTTAACGTTCATCGTGCCCCGGGCATCAGCGTATCTTCAAATTGCATTTCTTTAGAGAATTTTCAACGTTTAAACATATTAACATTGCACTAAAAGCTTGGTAAATAAGTATTATGAAGTAAAAATGTGTGCGGAGCGCTTTGGAAAGTAATGAGTATGGCAAGAAATGATCGAGCAAAGTGAAAGTGAAAGTGAGTCAATGAAAAAGCAAATCTTTCAGAAAAAAGTAAATAACTCATTTTAATTTTTAAAGTGATCAAAGCATTCAACTGGATACAGCTACACTGTATGTTGAAGCAAATTAAAGTTGAAGAGCATTAGAAGAGCATTTTTCTCATTTTTATGTATTTTCTGTATTTGAATTTTAAAGTTTCTCGAGTTTTTTAAACAAATTGCCTTAATGGCTTTGTATGATAAGTAATATAACTGTTGTACCACCACCTTTATTTGTCCTTTTTATTTTCTGGATAGAATGAATCTATTATTAGTTAATTAATTAAAAAACATTGTGCTATAGCTGGCTTTACACTACTGCGGTGTTTTCAAAATTAAAAAATAGTAATAAATAAACGAATCACAATTTAAAAAATTCACTTACAGTATGTAGGATTACTAGACATTGCACTTAAAATCCGTGGATTACCATCGCTATTTCTGGTAGATTTTTGATTTGCTGCATGCTATACGAGCATATATGAAAAAATCATCATCTGAGATTTTTTTTTTCTATTAATTACCCCACACGCAATAAATGGACTAATTAAGCCCATAATAGGAAGAAATAGAGAAACTGGTTAAACCATGGAAACAAGCCTCTTGTCATCAACTACGTGTATTGGAATCAGTTTTCAAATAATCCCAGTTGTTCTGCATTCATCCTTTGTTAATAAGAGAGAAAAAAACATATAGCGATGATGTTACACAATGAGTGTGACATTGAAATACTGTACACTAGTTCTCTGAAACGATTGTGTGCTTTCAACATCACTGCAGACCACTGTAGGTTGGGCATACAGCTTTTTATCTTAGTTTTGTTTTGAAATGATCTCTGACAGCAGTCAGAGATTGGACTAATCCAAAATGAACTGTATATTGAATATAAAGGTACAGGCGACTTTCTAACTTGTTTGAAAGCACTTCATATACACAGTAGTCCAAATATGAATTTTTTCCCTGCTGCTGGTGGTTTTTTCATCAAGGCGTATTCGAGTTTTGCAGGAATGCCTGACTGCTCACAATGTTCACAAATTAAATTAGATAACGCATTATGAAAAGACTCCCTAAAGGGTGTGTATGCCATCTTTCGTTGCAAGTATGCTAATCATGGGTATAATCGGGTGTAAATCGTGATCTGGTCGCTATAATTCATGGTATCTGAATGAACTGATATGGCATGTCCGGAAGCATAACAAATTAGCACTGCTATATTAAATCAATAACATAGTGTAAGGTAGGACGATAATGTATAGCGGCACCCAATTTCTATAGACACCTATTATATGGAAACGCATTCTACTTTTTCAACTTCAGGCATTGGTGGCGTCAATGCTTTCATTAAAAAAAATTAGGACGGATTCTTTTTCTATTTTTCTGCTTCGATTTTTTCGTTAACTATACGCGGCAAATAAAAATAAATACACTATATACAGGTCGATCAAAGGATTGTAACAGTTTGGCAAGCCTATATACTGTACATGTATATAATACAGGCACGCAGCAGTTTATAAATTTCTGCGTATAAATTATTGAAGTACAGTTAAGTTTGCATGCCTGATATGAGGTCAATTATAATGCTTGTCTCATGTACATGTACAATAAATGAAATTTAGCATCTTTAAAATTATAATTCTGTATTCCAGTGAAGTATTAAAATAGGAATAATTATTTTGAATTTTGAAGTTTAAAAGTGGTTGTATAACGACATCTTTAAACATAACTTAAAATGTTAACTCTGTATGTATGCCCCCTTTCTTGAGTGTTATATTTCAATTTACTTCCATCTTTAATGGCAAAAAACCAATGTGCTCCTATAATTGACTTCTAATTCGCATAGCATCATTATAATTCAAAGCTAGAAAGCTGCTTATTATAGGTATAAACCTTCAATGACTCACCCTGTAGATTTTCATATACACTGTATTTCTATATGCTTATGCCCATATAGGAACTCCTTAATTATCAAAGACATTTTATTCATTAAAGCCCTTGTTGTTTGGAGGAACTCGTTTGCCATAAAAGTTTGATAAACTTTATAGCTACTAGGTTTGACTGAGGGGGTTCCCCTGCACGAATTAACGAGCAAAGAATGCGATTAAAAATTGCCTTAGGCAACCTTCTTCGCATATAAAAAAATATGTAGACTACACCCTTTTGATAAGCTTAATGTTGACGCTTAAGAAAATCGTATAAAATGTCCTCGATTGCCTCGTTTTCAAATGCACGCTCGTCCTATGTGATTTCATATCCTTAATCAATTTCGTGCTGGCTGCAATTTGGGAATATTATGTGGCCTTTGGCTAATATAATACTAATAATAACATGCCTTCAAGACTTAATTTTTGTTTTTTCTGCCAGTGCCCTGTGAGTTGCTTGTGTATAATTATAGCGCCCCCGTTTTTTAAAACCTGGTTGTTTTTAAGGTCACAGTAACTCAGCAATATACGAGCAAATAATGGGGATCACGATTAATTTCAGACTCTAAGCAGACTACGCTTTATTAATAATGAGTAGTTTTAATAGACTTGTCGTGGGCTTAATATTACTCAAATATTTGTACGCTTTGTATGTAATTAATACAGTGTTCTTGTCTACTGTACCCTGCTCGCACTGATACTCGAATTAATAATTCATGGTTAATTCTAGCTTAGATAGCGGTGATTGCTTGCAATTAAAATCAAATTCGTATTAATCATGACATCTCATGCTCGCATTAACAAAAGACTATATTTTGAATGTTAATACCAAGGTGAACTTGTAATTGCCTACTGTTTGAGCTCATTTACTGATTCCTTCAATTAGTGCTCACTACAATGCAGTGAAGTTTTCGAACATGATGTTACAGGTTTGTGTGGCACTTGGTTAGTGCAAGTACATGTGTATAATGTTTTCCTACATACCTTTTCTTAATAACTATCTGGTCTAAGAATGTGGGTAATAGTAAGTAAGCCTCGAGAATGGATGACTTTAATGTACTGTACATTTATTTTTATTTGAATAGACTGGTTTTCTGAAAGATAAAGTATTTATGTCAAGTATGCAGGTCCAATAAACGTAATTCTGATATACTACATTTTATTTGTCTTTATCGTATACATGTATGTTATACGCTCGAAAACGGGTTTTACGATTCCGATATATCATGAAGTTAAATGCGTTTAACATGCCTTCGTACAATATCTGCAGTAGTTCGTAAAGATTTCGTTGGTTAAGTTAGTTTAGGCTTGTCCTTGCATTCGCTGATATTCATTTCCTTCTTGTGTATTTTTCCGGAAACCAGCTAGATGGCGCGGCGCTCCGATCAATGAACAACAGCCAGCAAAAATGATACAGGGTGATCATAAGGTCACATCCAAGGGCCCTATCCCCATTACAAAAATTAATTTTTAAAAAGTGTTAGTTACTTGGATCAATTGTTGGTAACAGGTAGAAAACTCCTAGTTTTTATTTCATGTGAATGGGTGCCAGGGAGTGCCAGCAGCCGGCGCTGTAATTAAACCGCTAGTAGAGGCCCTGTATAGAGAGAGGTTGGACAACTTGGAAGTAATTTCCTATTGGTTGATGGCTGCACGTGACATAT
>JAQGAF010000720.1:0-42222 GCA_034687865.1 Kryphioiulus occultus | reverse complement strand
CACCCAGTAACGTCCCCGACATTTCCCGGGGTTAAATGCTAGAGTTGAGGGCAGGTCATTGCACTCCAACCAGACATTTTGTCTCAACCAACAATAGACTTAACGCCATCTTGGGTTCTTTATGCAAAAGGGCTTCCGCACCCCACTCGTTTTCCCGACCCAAATCGCCATCCCCGCGGGGCCAATAGTGTCCGAAACCGGCGACCCCGTTCGCTTTAACCCTTAACGACCTCTGACATTTCGACTTACCTGAAAAGTTGTACAAATTAAGCCCAATGGTCTAATGCCGATTTACTCCACAAGCCAAAGCCACGACTTCTCCGGTTCATTTTCCGGCCGCATGGAACGCTGCGCGCGACGCCCCACCCAGCATGCATAGCGGCGGCACGAACAAAATCGCAAACACGAGAAAATTCTCAAGCCTGATCAAGACCTGGAAAAACAAGGAAGTCTATTGAACGCTAAGTTCTGAAATTCCGAGATACACCAAGTTGAAACGAGTTTATACAGATGCAACCATAGGTGCACTGTAATGTACGTTGCGCGCCGAAAGACGGGGATAGCGTCGGTTTTGTTTCAAAAACATTTGCACGCATGCTGAATTTAGCGTGATGGTGGACTGCAATTAGCCCTGATGAAAATGTAAAGGGTGTCAACATGACTATGTTGACCAGTCTTCTACATGTACATGTACAGTAGCTCCTATGGTACCTCGGCGTCCCAACTCCTTGCCTCCTGTACTTCACACTCAATTGTTGACACTTTTCTCCTAGGCCTACCCTCCACACGTGGGGCAATCTTCAACAGCCAAGCGCAACCAGCCATTGTTACTAGTATAACAGGTTGATTACATTGTTTCGTTGAAACAAAATTAGTGAGCTTGAATAATCAGATCAGTGAATCACGCTATAAATAAAAAATCCAAAGTGATGACTTGTGTATGACTGTCGAGTCTCTATTTCACAAAGTTAACAGTTATGAAAAGATGGCTTCTAAACTGTGGGGTGCAGAACCTTTGATGCTTGCATGTCATTTTCATTTACAAAAAAAATTGAATGTAAAAAGGTTGCTTACATCAACATTTTCCATAATACTCTGGTTGAATCCATGAGCTCAAATTTTGGCCAATGGATTATTTTCCCGATTTGACCTCGTTTATTCTTGATGCTTTTTACAATAATATTGACACTTCACTCAATGCTACTGGAAATGTTTAGGTTCCAACACCCCAGTCACAGAACTTACCTGGCCAATACAAATACTGTATCATACATCGTACAAGTCTGTATCACATATTTTGCAGACAATAGTTCGATATAATGGTAATATTTTAATACATAAAACTTTTCTTACAACAATGTTACAGCAACAAATATGTTCACGGCAATTCAATGAAACCGGATATTATAACCGATAAAACAAAATTCGTTACAAATAGTTCAAGTAATTTTTTTCTTGTTTTCCCACGTTTATTAATATACCATTCAATTATACTTCCATCTGAAGGGAAATCTGCCGTTTCCCTAGGTTTTTATAATGATCTATCCATAATTATATATGCCGTAGCAAATAAGCACATTTTCATTTCCACTATATAGAATGAGGTAGTCTAATAATGCACGCCTGCATTAAAGGTCTGTCTCAATGAGACGAACTCAGCTGCATAACATAGTTCCATAATGCAATTATTCCAAATATTATATAATACATAGATACAAATACGTCTAGTCCACAGGTACTGTTGGCCAGTCCGCTCGCTTAGCTCTGGGGGCAAGTACCTTTAACCCTTTAGCGACACGGACAAGCAATACTTGATGAATATCCACAAATGCAAATAGTTGAAGGGTTGAAGAAGATGATGCTCGTGAGTGAATCGATTTAACATGCACAAAAATACACAAATTGGTGTGATTATCGTTTAACTGACAATGGTCCTTAAGAAAATTTGACATATTGGGATGAAGTGGGCACAAGCAATGCGCTAGTGGCACATTGCTATTGATCCAACTGCTTTCATGTTTCATGCAATAAGCATTATCATCATCCATATTCTAATTAAGGTATTCGAGAATACCTATATAGAGAATCAGTTGAAACAAAAAATTTGTTGCTTTTCAAAACTTTGCACCAATGGTAATATGAATTAAAAATTCGCTGTAAATCAATTGGAAATTTTGACACAAATCTGGACAAAGTATAGTCAAGCAATGATTAAATACAAAGTATATGCCTTTGCAGGGGGATGATTAAATACAAAAAAATATATATATATAAATAAACCCTTGACTGTAGCTTCGCATTTAGGGTCCATATAGATGATTTCATCAGTAGTTAGTTCTTTGCAAGAACTTACATTTTAAATATGTATGTTTATGAAAGCAATTATGCAGTTATTTTAACATGTGGATTTCTTGATCAGCATGTAATGAACAAGCAAAAACAAGTTTGTGGGAGAATTTATGCCAATTTGAATATTGTTCACTTTCAGGATGAATATCTTTCGTGGGATAATTCTAATAAACTGCTTGTGCAGTATCATATTGCATATGCCCAAAGTCGTAGATCAGCTAAATCTACATTTAATAAAATAAATCCAACCTAACCAAATAACAATTAGAAATTGGAAAAATTAAACTCATAAAGTCGACAATAGGGCATAAAGAGTAAAGAAATAAAACACGAAGCTAGGGAGTTCATCAAAGTATTGCCAAAGGAGCACCTTTCAGTAACCAGCACTTAGATTATTTTTCCAGTGAATCCATTTAACAAAATATTGCTCATTTTTTGGAAGCACCAATTGTAGATTTCAGCCAACAAATGCTACTTTCTAATTCCACCAGATCAAAAACAAACCTATTAAAACCCCACCAAGTAACGCTCACAAATAAAATCAATTCTCTAAATTCAACCCAAATAAAACCTCAGATACACAAACTGCACCAGCCAATAGTACATCTTTGACAAATACAGGCCCAGAAAAAATATACGTAGAAGTTAATCGGTTTTATATATTTGGAAATCGACTAATTCACCCTTGATTAAGAATTAATGAGGCTACAAGCTATTCCCTTAATAAGGACAGTGAAGAATGTCACTTGAATGGCCCTATAAAACGATTTATATTGCCTCACTATTTCACAATCGGAAATCGAGCTTAAAAATGCAAAGTAAAGATGCTTGACAAATCCTTGAAAGACTGAATACAAGCCTCACATGTCACTAGTTTGAAGTACAAAACTGAATGACTATCATTAGACGGTCCAATCATACATAGGAAGCTGATTTCATCTGGTATTTGGGGTCATGTTTAATCGAACTGCAATCAAAACGTTGCGAACGCAAGTAGAGCAGTGAGAAAATTGAGTAATGTGTAAAGATGGTTTTCCAGACCACTCGTCCTATGCAACATAAAATTTCTCCACGTGTTGCATATTAAATAAAATTGATTTATGCCTATTGCTTCCATAGAATGTTTCTCGTTCTGTTATTTACAACTATGTACAGAAATGAGAAAATGAAATCATGAAAACCACTTCATGTAAGCCTCACTTCAATGAAATGCATGGCATTAATTAAAACATTGAATGAGGTACTGTATATACCTAATATGAAATATGGCCCATAAATCAAAAGGGAATAAAAACGATAGTTCAGAAAATATGCCATATGATGAAAAATGTCGATTTGTGGGAAATCATCAGAAGTTTTCTCCAATAAGAAAATTTACTCAGTCAAGATATACCTTAGATTGGGTAACCAATTCTTCTCCACGATTTAGAAGTTCAGATCTAACAGCTGAAGCCCTTCTGGGCAAGTGGAGAAATACTATGTACATCACTTTTGATAGCCATTATATTTTTTCTGCATTTGCCCATTGCCCAATATTCATAACAAAAATCTGATAAGAGAAATAATGACCAAATTTACAAATTGAAAACAAAGTCCCTATGCACATTTTGCTATACAGACTACAGAAGGGAAACTGGGAATAAAACCGACCTAATAAACTTTCACGCAAACCAAACCTCCCACCACGACACCATTACATCATGCGATGATTAAAATTACATATTTACGTATAACGAATTCAGAAGGAGAAATGGCTATAGAATGACGAAAGTTTGTAAAACATTTTGGCAACGTTACTGTTTTGTCCACCAGAAGAAAATCGTCTGAGCGTTTTTTGGACGTATAAATCAAGTAAGTAAAAAATAAAACTTGCTTTTGACTGATGCTTGCACATTATTTTTCGTAATCAAAACCATGTCTACTATTCTATTTTTACTGGCACAAAAATTGCGCTTAAAAACATGGGGTGCAGGGGAACATATTGTTACCATAAAAAGTATCCAGAGACCACTTAACATTTTATGATACGTCATTATTTAATGTTATGAGCATAGTCTAGAATATTAGACTGGGGGCTCGCATAGTCACAGGTTAGGTCCGGTTAGGTTTCGCTTCGAGGTAAAGCTTTAATGAGCTTTCACTGTTACAGCCGAAATTCAAATCACTGTCAAAGAATATGCTGCAAATTAGAGATCGACAAGACTTGTGAATGCAATTTGGGTTTTTGAAATGCGTTTTCGGACATAAAAGCACGTATAATATGGCGAAGAATTTAAAAAGCAGGATAGCATATAATGGGCTCATTTATTTTCCAGGTGAAAGTCTTATCAAACCAGAAACTGATGGAGCGAGAAGCACGAGACCATTTTAACAATTAGTAGAAAGTTTATCCCGATTGGAAATTCAATGAATAATTCATTCAGTATTGAAACCCATTGATTTTACCAAAGTCTTGAAACTGAGATCGGATATTTAAAGCATTTGGTGCGGGTGATAACTTATTTCCACTGCATCACTCTGTCGTTGCAGGGAAAGAAATTTCCAAAATGAACCCTTTACCATTGCAGAATTAAGGCATGATCAACAACAGTAAAACAGACGACACATGTGCCTTAGCAGCAGGGAAGGAAGAATGAGACCAGAAAATCAAATTGAATAAACAAGAAATACCAAATGACTATTGAAAAACCCATATCACACACGGATACTCCCCATTCACCTTGACCGGATTATGTTATGCCGCAATTATGAATAAAAATTTACGTATAATGATGGAAAAATTGTATTAGTTATTAAATCGGCAACAAAGTTACATATTTTGGCAACTGATTTAAAACGGGAGGTTGCACCTGACACGCGATGATCACCTAACCATTTATACGTATAAAAAGAGGATCAGAAGTTGCCATAATCTTGCCATTGTCTGAATTCACCAGATGAGAACATTTGCATAATGACAATATGGCAACTAATATACGTAAATTAATAGGTACTGGCCCTCAAAGAAAATGAAACGCTTGCACAAGTCATCATTGATAAATGTATGATACTGAAAGTAACCGCTACTGTTGGTTTTGCCAGCCTACCTTTACCAATTTTTCAAAAATAAATGACTATCAATTTCATCAGACTGTCTGGATTTCCTGCAGTATTCCTTGAACAATGGAAATAAGCTAACTTATCAGAATAGATTTCCACATAAGGGAATTAATTTTAAGATTTTCCAGTACAAACTAGAAGAATGATGCTAACATCCAGTGGACCAAATGATAACTTGAAGCAGGAGATGAAACGAATACAAACTAGATAATATAAAATCTTAGCTAGTAAACTGACTAATTCAGACAAAGGATCGATATACTAAAGAGTGTAGAGCATGCCAATGAAAAATGTGGAGATCGTATTGATATTGACTACTAGCAGGACTTTCCTGCAAATCAGAATTAAGACATAAAATATTCAAAAATAATTCAGTGGAAAGGGAGTTTCCTGAGAATATTTAAAAAAACAAATCACAATATGTGATAGCAGTATGGGAGGGTGACGAACATTGTAAAGACACTAGAATGACCAAAGGATGAGTAGACATTCCTTTTTCTTTACAGTTTTGCAACTAAGACTGCTATGCTTGTTCAGAATTTCATGCAACAATTTAGAAAAGACGTCGTCAAATTTATTACCAAACGTCAGGCATCATGCTGAGATACTTCGAAATTAAAGCATTGCCAAAATTGATAAGTTTAAAAAAATAATTCATACTAAAAGTAAAAAATAACCAGCTTATTACAATACATGTACGGAACTTAGGAAGTCTTAAGTATTAAAATTATTAAAATTTTGGAGTTAAAAATCGAAAACTGCATGGCCATACCTTTTACAATGATCGTGAAAGGTGAATTACGTATAATCATTATTAGTTATGGATTGAGGGCAAAAAGAAAAATACTGTGCAGTGTCATGCAGTTTGTGATGGATACCCATGAGAAATGATGATATGTCAAATTAGAAGCACATTTCCACATCCATCAAACAGTTTTTCACTCACACAGGTTGCAGAAACAGGCTAATAAGCAAGGACAAGTTGAATGGTAGGAAAATCAAAAGCAACAGCACTAGAAATTGAGAGATGGCATGCCAAGAAAGACAATCCCAAACGCATCTCTGTAAATTTTTGTTTCATCATTGACATAAGAAATACTCACGTTTATAGATATAAAAGATATAAAACTAATTAAATTTTGAAATGTAAGTTCACAAGTCCTTTAGAAGCTTACCCAAAACCAATAGACTAGCATGTGAGAGTGTCTTGTTTGATAGTGCCATCACTTACAAACCAACTGTTTTTGTTTCCCAGCAGTTCTCAATGAGTTGAAATAAACAGTAGTATAATCTGAGAATAAAATAAAGAAGTTATTTGCACTATTAAACGATCTAAGAGGTAGTGTGCTTTTATGTAAGAATTTTCTGGATTGCATGGGACTTATAATTTTTCATACAGGATTTTGAAAATTAAAATTTAGAAAAGTTAACATTTGAAACCTTTAGACCAGGTTTCCATTTACTTTGAAAATGTGTACACAAATAAAGGAACGATATTATTATTGGAATTTTTTTTAATCCATAAGTGCCCATGCAACCAAGTTCTCGATGGCCAACTGGGAGGTAATTGACGGTTTATCTCTGAAAAAATATATATTATACTATAAAATATGAAATTGCTCAAGCCTGTACTAACAAACAAAATTGTCGCTATTTTAGACCATTTAACTGAACTCTTTCAGATTAAGTTGAACAACTTATGTGATTAAATAAGCCAGGTGATGATTTTAATTTACCGTACTCTCAATTTTAAGGAATATGATTTGGCTTAGATGTGTGACTTTGCAGGTGCATTGACCATGACCATCTGGCCTTCAATGTTGCACCACCTGGTTTGCTGCAGAGAATCTAGAGCATTTTGCTAGCGCTCGTGCTATTACGAATACGCTTGGTGTTGTATCAGAAATCACTACTGCAATGTCACTATGCCCTCACCATTAGTTCAGTAAATCAAAATCGATTTCTGTGCTGAAATACTCCTTTTCGACAGAGTAAAGAGTGATGTGGTGTGGAAGGGAATGAAACTCAAATCCACAAAATTTTAAAAACTTCCAATTATGGAAGCTGTAAGAATGTTACAGCAACTGTACCATTCACAATATTTTTTAAATACAAGCAAAATTTAATAAAACCATATTCATATCTTAGTCTGAAAGAGGATAAGCATTTGTTTGCCAGAATATTAGCTGCATTAAACTTAAAAAATTAAACTTAAAGAATGGATTGGGTATCTGTTAACTAGCAACCAGCCACCAACATATTATGTGGAGCAAGTGCAGCCCGTCCAGCCATTTCTCCTTTACTTACAGTAGCTTTCCTGTTCCTACAAGCATCTTGCAACCCCTTTCTTCTTTGCCACGCCGATGAGGGCATTTGGTGTGCTTTCCATCTGGGTGATGCTACGTGCGAATGCTAAGGTCCCAGCATCACAATTCCCTTTTGAGGCTCCCCTTGTCGCTGGATCCCGTTGAACCCAATGGTGGGCCTGCCCCAGATCCCTGACGGCCAAACAGGCAGTCCATGAGGATGCTGGTCCGCACGTTGTATTTGATGGCTGCAATTTCTGCCGTCATCCTACCGCTTCGAACTGCCTCCACTGCCTTCATCAGAATCACATAATAATGTAACGTAGCTTTGGGGATATCGAATTTGCGAGCAGCGAGAGCATACGTTAGCCGTCCGCTCTGGACAGCCTCGAGGGCCTGGACCATGTCTTCCTCTGTCCACGTTGGCTTATGCTGCTGGCTTTGGCGACTGAATTGACATAACCGACGAATATCTGTAAAAAAAATCGTGAGATGATAAGCAAGGTCAAAGTATGAACAGGTCTATAAACATTTTGACGAAAAGGCAATTACGTTACTGTTGGTGGAAGGGAGATTAAAAAATACTATTCATTCTTTTTTCAAAAAATACCCGTTGTTGCGTAAAAACCACCTGAAAATAAACGCGCAAAACTATTTAATCAAACAATTTATTTTCTAAAAACAGCCTCATCTCTTAGACGTAATAAAAATCTAACATAAATGCAGTTTGTTAAGAAATCCTTTCAAGGGTTAAACCAGTACAATAAATTCACCATCCCATCTTTGGCAATAAAAAATGCGAGGACTAAACGTACTAGCATTTTTCACACTTCAGCAAGTAGATTCCCCAGCATTTTGTGTAATTTCAGGGGCAAGAAATATCACGTTCTGGAAAGGATGCTTCCTATATTGTTTACGCAAATTTGTTTTTCTGAAGCTCTGAATTATAAACAGAATAACCATGTCCTAAATAGTGGAATGTTGATATGCTGTGTTGCTGCCAAGCAAGAAATTAACAAAAAAAAGTTCATCGCTTGCACATCAACACATCACCTGCAACAGATCTAAAATCAGAGACAAATTTGCATGTACCAATATATCGTACTGGCATAGTCAAACGCTTGCATAGATAGCATTAAGTCGTTGCTGCCATAACAGGAAACGTGTTAAAATAGCTATGCAAATAAATTCAGGTATGGAATAACATAAGCTACAAAAGTAGAAATATCAATATCTTGATCATATTGCAAGATAGCCTCATTCCCAGGCAGACCAAGTATTTCAGGACAGCAATTAAATCGTGCTCAGCAGACCAGTGTAGCTTCTGCGTCCCGAAGCCTTTGACGAAAACTTAACATCTCTGAACAACAAAAATATAATTCGCAATAGAAGAAAACAATAAAAATGGTTAACGATAAGACATTTTTGATTCATTATATTGCGGCCTTTTTTTTTGTATGGAACGTTTTCAACCCCAAAACACGACGCGTGCTGGGCTTCATATCACAATTGAACATCATTGCAGATCTTGTTGGCATAAGACCCCATATACAGTTTTAGGACTAGGCAATAGTGAGCTCGCAGGCACTTATTTCAATTTTGAAAAAACCTTGGAAGGGTCTATGGTAGCATCCCATGTACATTCTTCATGTGAGTGCGTAAGTGGTCGAGGCGGACCATAGTCTTGCTGCACAGATTGCAGGTGAACGTTGCCCGATCTGGATTGTGAATCTCCCGGTGCCTCAAGTAGCGGCTGTGGGATGGGAAGTTGCTGCCGCACACGTCGCACTCGAAGCCTGCTCGCTCCTTGGGGCACCCGTGCTGATACAGCAAACTCTTGTTCTCGAACGACTGCTTGCAGTGTTCACAGTGGTACGACCGCATCTTCCTTTCTAACCACCACGGCAGGTCTGCAAACCAAGAAAGGAAGAAACGGTCACTATTTTTAAGCCCCCACTTACAACTAAGCAACCAATTTCATCTACACTGATGGCTAACCAGAACCTCTAGATGACCGTTACGTCCCCATACTAAAACTTCCTTTCTTGGAACAGACCTTCTAGCCCCGTTGAAGCGAGCAGGGCTTATCCCTGCGGGCTCCCCATACCTTTCGTAGACAAAAACAGACATTCAGTCTTGCTTGGCGAAGGCCAAAGAGCATGTTCGCAGCAGCTCATGGACTCCTTGTCTCTGGTTTTCGTATAACCATTCACATGTTCCTTACTAAGAGAAACATTTAGCTTACCAACACATAGTAAATTATTGGTATTTCCAGGCAAATCATACTTCTGTCTGGATGAAAGCATACGGCATTGGCTGCACTAGTCAAGTTTGTTAATTGCCTATTAAGCATACCTGAGTGCAATTAGTATCTTGTATTACGCGAGCAAACATTGCCAAAGAGAAATAATGGATCACAAATTTGATGAACTAGCGGGTTCGTATGAACGAAAACGAAAATACCAATACTGCACAATGTGTATTTCGTGAAGTACAAATTGCACAGAATTTAAGCAGTCTTGTTGGGACTATTTCCCTTTGGTTATAGGGGCTTCAGCATTGCTATCAGCCCCCAGTTTCTTCACTTTGAAACTGATACCATTAGGGAAGCATTTTAAAAACGTGAGGCAGAATGAGTAAATGGCATTGACCTGACGCACAAAATAGGCTTTTTTCGAGCGTTAACATCCAATTTTATTGGAGCGATCTGAAAAATTGCTCGCACCAACCTTTATAACAAGTACAATTATATAATAAAATAAATATGAGATTGTTCCATTGCTTTACGGTGGACAATTTGCTCGAACTATTAAAATCATGCTCACCTTGAATAGATGCCTGAGTGGCTGAGGTAGATGGCAAGGGCGCAGAAGCCATCACAGTCACTAAAGGTGGTACCTTAGGAATGATGGGCATCCGCTGCGATGATATTCCAGATGGAGACGCCTGCGCTTGGTTTTGATTACTATTATAATCCTGTGGATATCACAAGAGGACAATTAAAAATTCAATATAACGGATCACATCATCACGAGTAGGTGGGGAGGGGCAAAGTGGAATTATTTGCTATGTTGGAAATTTTGAAACTGGAAAGTTGCTTCATGCAAGCAGTCACCCACCTTTAGTTTTCTCACCGGCATGCACTTGGCATGTACATGTACACATATGGCCGAAACTTGCCAAAACTGCACAAAGGCAGTAATTGCTGGCAGAGATCTGGAGCGATTAACCTCTCAGCCTGACAAAAAGACGAGTGTTCCCCATACATACCCTTTCATGAGGTCCTAGGTTATCATCGACGTCCAGGTGCAACATGGAGACCTGTTGAGCGTTGTTGTTATTACTTCCGTGGTGGCTGACTTTCCGACTCTCACCAGACGGGGTTGCTCCAGGAAATGCATTGGCCTCGTATCCGCCATCGTGAACGTCCATGCACGATTCCATCAATTCTGGCGACGCCGTGGACAGGTCCAGGGCATCCGAGTCCTCGTGATCGGACGGCAGGGCGTTTTCCGGAATGCGTTTGCGGGGTTTTGCTTTTCTGCGCTTGGAAGGAGGCGAACTGCTCCTTTTCATGTGTTCGGGAAGGCCGGAAGAGGACAGAATGGGCCGAGGAGAGGCCGGTGGGGGTGACGCCGCAACCGGAACCCCCGATTCCTTGATTGAAGGATCGGAGAGAGCGAGCCCAAGGGTGGCCGTATTCCGGATGACTTTGGAGGGCTGGTAAGACATGTCCCCCCTGGATTGAGTACTTTCGGGAGTCATTTCGGCAAGCCCCTTCACCTTGAGGGACTCTGCGGTTTCCAGAACTGCATTGAGCTGTTCTTGGGAGACGTTCACCTCCCCTTTGTACATGAAGTCAACCAATGCCTTGAGGTCCGTATACCGCACATCTTTTAGGAACACAATTGGATGCTGGCAAGGGTTGTCCAGGAACAAGGATTGGAAGTAGGGACTGCAGGCGGACAATACCACTTTGTGAGCTTTGAGGCTAAGCCCGTCGCAGGCCAACGTGACATCGACCAGTGCCTCGTTCTGGAGCAGCTGGTCAAACACGCTGAGCATGTTCGACTGGTGATTATTCCAGCGCAGGCAAAACTGCTGGCTGCCCATGACTTAAGCACGCATACACACAGCCCAAAGAAGGCTATAGGGAAATCCACTTTGATCTGCAAGAAAGAAAAACTTAGGAATTAGAAGCTGTGGTTCAACTGGCTTTAATGTTCTTCAATACTGAAATTATTGAGAATTGTTGACCAACAAAATGTGAAAAGTACCATGCTGACGATAATTCTAACCACTAAGCTTAGCCAATTTGTATGCAGCTTTCAAATAAATATCCTTAAGCGTGGCTTGTGAAAACCCTGGCTTGTCTTTGTTGTCCTTGGCGTCTCTAACTCCAAGAAGGAAGGAGAGAACACAATCTGCATGCGCAGAAAAATTGCATAATATAAAAACTTGGCACACCAATTGTTTTTCTATTTCGTAATGGATTCGAACAGGCAGGTACAGTATACTGGAGACACAGGGCATTTTTCACAGACAACTGCCAAAACACAATGTTTAATATACATGTAGGTAAACAAACATGCTAGGAGCTAATTTCAAGCTTCAAGGTACCTGGACGTGTCTTGGACGTATTCTGCTGACCAATTTTTAATTTAGGGTTTTCACTGTTCAATTTTACAAAGCGCGCTGACAATCATATAAACATGTTTATTGTTGCATCTTTAATCGCGGCTTTGCGCTTAGTTAAAATTCTGCGCCTCGTTAAGTGAACCATCCCCAGGTGTGCTTAATTTCAAAAGCAATAAGAACTCAAACAAGAATAGCAGTTAACAGGTCAAATTAATCCACCGGCTTTACACTCAGCCGTGCGCGTTTACTTCACATTTATGAGCAATATGTTAAAATCGGATCATGAGTGCGATATATTTTTACCAGCACCAATTAAGATGCACATAATTAACATCTTTTTTTCTTGGCACCAGCGCCGCTTCTTCATTCGTCCTGCGCCAAACAGCTATAACAATTCAAAAGGGTATTTCCAATTTTAATGGCTTTCAAATTAAGCTCCGGATTGCATACGGCTTTGATTGTATTAATTGCTTTCATCTGAATCTATGCAAGGCCCATGAATTCAATAGAGAATATTTTTGGAAGATCGCCATGTCAATAATGCATGGCAAGTTGTTGCTGGTTGAAATGGTTAAAGTTCTTTTCAAGAGGCGTCCAAATTTCCATGGGTAAATATGTAATGTTTGTTGCAACTTTCAACTTAGCCTACAGCACGATGCAACCCTCCTTCAGTTAATTTGCGGGCAGAGTCCACTAGAATTTTATGCACGGATTTGTGCTGCAGTTTGAACTGTTGCCTCCATAACCTGGCAACCACAAAAGTGCATGCTCACAAAATTATACCAGAATATGAATTAGCCTAATAATTCCTTTGAGCAGTAAATTCTCAAAGTTTTAAATCTCGAGCTAACAGCTAGAGACGTTTACAAATGAGGATGGCCAAGAGCCAGCATCATTCCGCATGTCAGTACCTCGTATACCTAAATTATTGTCGAATTAATTACATGCGCTGTGTTTAGCGATTAATATACACTTAATTCCAAAATAACGTTTCTAATAATATCTGCAATAAATCATACAACTCTTACCTCATTAAGCGAATCGTCGTTCAGTTTCCACTGATAATAATACTTAGTTTATTTGAAGCTAAGAAGTATTTTAGCATATGTCCTACAACGATTCATGGTCTTAATTTTGCAGGACCCCTGCGTCACCTCGAATCACCACAAATACAAACGATTCGTCTCGTTGTATTGTATTGGCAACCTCACTATTTTTCATATTTCGTTTTATCTTTCTCTAAAATTAGCCTACCTGGTCAATGTTGGAATTTTAATCAGATAAACGAATTATCAGCAAAGTTGAAGGTGACAGATAAAAATGACTTTGCTGATATATCAATATTCAAATGATGCGTCTACATAACGAACACAACCCAGGGTTCCCGAGATGCATTTCTGTCAATCAATATGTTGCTAAATAACTAGCTGTATGAGACCATATGTTGACATAATATACATTAAAACATCACACATTTTAAGACCACACATGAAATATTATGACCCAGTAATGTAATTCACTACAGCGAGGTCAAAGAAATTCGCAGTTTTGCACCAAACTTAGTACTCTCGTCGAACAACTCGATGTATTTTCCTAATTTAAAAATAGCAATCCTAAAATCGTAGTAAAATGGAAAATTTCTGAGATAAACTGGTTGCATTTGGTTAAATCACTCCCAGCAATTACTGCCTACATGTACCAGTAGAATCCCGATACATGGTGATACAAAGATCAAACTCGGAGAGAATTTTTCCTCTCCAGACTTGCAATGCTGCATTTGCCAATGAGTAGCAAGAGGTAACCTGATATACTGTACGATGATAAAATAGAAGACTACTAATTTCTTGATCAAGATCATAACACACAGCTCAAGGTTTGGCTGTAAGCAATTAATTGGAGTTGAGTGTCCGATTTTTCATACATGTACGTACCCCCACCCCCTCAACTATTCGTTATGAATTGTCTCTTGCCATCACATGAGGAACGCGAAATAATCAAAAAATTACATTAACGACACTTTGACAAAATCATTGACAGGGGATCTAAGCTTAGTTGCTGAATTCAGTTAGTCCTGTATATCACGTGACTGCAAAAGTTATTTTCATACACCAATGCAAATGTACATGTAGAATGCACCCGTTCCCTATATTGAAATAGGTGTTTTAAGTACCGTACCCCTCATTAGCTACACCTACTTACACATTGAGCTGAATTAACAGGTGCATGCATGGTATTCCGATTAAACAGGTGTCCCAATTGAATGCAACTTCGTCATTTATATCTATATACTGTATAGTATTTCAATGAACCTAAATTTTGCAAATAATGACGTCTATGTCAAAATTATCCTTAGTTTTCTGGCATGATCATCTCCGGATTTCTGCTCCAGGAATGCTTTATGAACCACTAATGCAACATTTACATAAGAAATAAATCAAACCACAAACAACATTTAGGGAAGGTGGTTTTGATTGATGTTCGTGTCATATTGAAAAAATACCGTCACGAGATGGTTGGCTTGAATTTAATAATTTAGCATAATGAAAAACTAAAATTAGTTGGGTATTGCCTGAGAATCCACGAACACCTACATGATTATGTCCATTCATCTCCTAAAAAATTATAGATGTTAGGTGTGGTAGCAGAGTGAGGTATGTGCATCCTCCAAGGTGCACAGAAAGCCAAATTGGGCTAGGCATATGAAATATCCCGTCGAGTAATAAATGTATAAAAATCTGCAATCCTACTCTCGTTTTACAATGATACCAAATGTTGAGTTTTGCAACAAACTATTTTCGGCGTCACAGTCGTTTAAAATAGCTGTACGTGCCACCGGGTACAAATTAAAATGCAGTTTTGGGCCGAACAAAACACATATTGGCCTAATTATAACAAATCTGGTTATAAATGTTGTATAAACACGCCCACCACAAACTAGCTATGCATGCAAATGGCAGCACCAGAGGTTCTCCTCATACTTGTACATTCTGCTGAAAATACGGCTGATATTCACTGAAACGAAAGAGAACATTTTCTATTTTCTAATTATAAATAATTGCCATCGACCATTACTCCGTTCCAGTTTCAGGAAGAATTAGACATGACTCAAATTGGTTTCGTTGTTCGGAAGCACAGCACGTATGACAAAATTTAATTTCTTTCTTTAAACTTCATGTAAATGATAGCGAAACAGGGGAGCCTTTCAAGGTTTAAATTCATACACCGTGCACTTTGATCACAAACGTATTCACCAAATCTATGCCACCTATAAATCAACTTGGCATGCAAAGCACAACCTGAAGCTTTGACCTTCAGAGATTTGCATGCGAAATGTCAAGCCAGGGGGAGCCAAACGAGGAAGGTGCCCCAAATAAAAATTAGCATTCACTCAAAACTTTTGGCATGGAAACGCAGGTGCCAATTTGACTCAAGCGTGGATGAAAAAAATGCTAAAAAAAATAACATATTCATTGGGGATTCGAAAAACGTCATGGGGAGAATTTCCAAACATCCCAACAACGTAAACCCTCGCTAACAGGATAATAATAGTTACAAGCCATCATAATAATACATGTACAACGTTTGCTGTTGCATAAATTATGCTTAAGGGGTTACTGAAAAACAAACTAACAGCGTTCTTGTTGAACGAACCATTTGACCAGTGTGTGCTTTAGAAGCACTTGTCACATTGCCGGCCATTTCTATTTACATTTGTGCAACTTGAAATTCTATACAGTATAATATTATAGGCCGATCAAATTTGCCTGTAGTAAGCAACACGCCATTTCAACTGCATATCGCAGCATATTGTCAAATTATATCTGTAAACTCAAGAATGTTGATTAGGTAGCATCAAGGGGATATCGCATTGATCTTATAACCATGATACTGCACGCTGTTACCGTGTCAAGGATAGTTTCACTTTTAGGCCAGAAGAAATCAAAGTTGTTTGGAAAATTGAATGTCCTTTTCAGAATCTCTCCATGCTTTCCAACAGATAATACATGTACATGTATTACGTAGCCTTCAGGGTTTCCACAGTTTTATCAACCTAAAATCCCCTGAATTTTCCAGGCTTTCCACGATAAATTTGTTGTTTTCCCCTGACTTTAGAATTTAACCATCGACAAAGAACCCGCCTTTTACCATAAGGATAATTATTGAATTTTATAATGAAGAAATTTACACAACATTCAAGTATTAATTAGGAGTGCATGTACTCAGATGCTCGAAATTTATTACAGTATAATTTGGCAAATGTCGATATAATAATAATGAAGTCAAATAGAATGAACCAATCTGCCATACTGGGGTTTTCTTTCATTGTGCAAAGAGCAACTTCACCTACAATGTAAAAACCACAGCACACTCGATACATATCGATATGTACATATATGAAATACCTTCTGCAATCAAATTATAGCTAAAATTTAGGAAATCCCCTGACTTTTTGAAGAAATTTCAAAATTCCACTGCCTTTCTCAGGTTGTCAGTTCAAACCCCTGACTTTCCCAGGTTCTGTGGGAACTCTGGCCTTTCTATAAAGAAGCTTTGAACTGAATTGGTAAACTTATTGAACTTCAAAGTTAGAATCCAAAACATCTTAAACCAATTCCCACAAATGAAAAAAGACTGCTTTCTACATTTTCACACCAGAACTAGGTACAAGATCTTAAACTAGACCGTCGGAAAACATCCACTACAGCTACTCTAAAAATGCGTTTATTCTTTATCACAAAACATGGTAATAATAACAAATTAGTTTTTAACTCTGTTGGACAACATGCTTTTTTAACACCTCGCGATTACGTGGACCATCAATACTACAAGATGCTACACACCATTTTTTCTTCTCATTTTCAAACAAGTTGTACAACTTTGCGGTATAACGTTTATTTACACCTTTAGGCATTTTGTGATACTTTGTGATACAGAGATCGCCGCTTTGCTATACAGTATATCTGATTTCTCAACAGCTAGAATAGATTTGGACCAGTTTTGCACGACTGGATGCCATTTATGAAGAATTTTGAAAATAATTGATAGGAGCCTGATGACGGCTCGTGCAAACTCTCCCAAGTCAAATATTTGTTCAACAAAGGCACCGCGCATGCAGCTAAGTTTAGATTTTCCAAAAGAAAATGTCAGAGGCAAATCTTGAATTCAAATTGCTGATTACACGTGTTTGCTAATTATTGGCATATACCTGCAGAACCGGATAAAAAACCACAGCGCAAACAAGATACCCACGAGAAACCATAAAATGCAAAACAGGCAACAAGTTTTTCGGGTTTCTCAGAAAATTTCTCAGCTGGGGTTCACGCTTTTCTTACGCGCCGCTCCAAATATATTACTGTAGAAAAATACATAATATTGCAGCGAATCCCGTGTAATGTATGCCTACCTATTTCACTGTCCTAAGAATCTCGAACGCTTTGGTGCCATGCCATGAAAAGTGGATGCTGAAAAGATAAATGAACAGAGGTCGTGAATTTTAATTCTAAAGCTCTGGTCAATTTTTCTGGAAATGGAGAAAATTAAAATGCAAAACAGCCTGACTCTAAGCATTTGTGAATTCATGATTTCGCTGTTTGCCATTGAAATAACGCGTGACTGTCATACAACTGTTTAAACAAAGTCATTGAAAAGTGGCTGGCCTCGTGAAGGGTATATCGTGCTGTTTATTCAGATAGCACAAGTGCGAATAATTACGAAATGAGCGATATGATTGCAGATTGCACGTTTCTGGGCTCTATTGGAGAACACACGGATAACTGGAAGCCTAATTTCGAGTGATGATTATTTTAAATGGAAGTTTGGGTAATGCAGAATACACACTGATATCCTGCACGCTGACCGGCGTCTACACTATTCACAAAACATTGTTATATAACAAAGTAGTCCTTCACTCTTTTGTACAACTTGATATATAACACCCACTCGATTACTTGGGTCATCATACTACAAGATGTTAAATAACATTTTTTCTCCTTATTTTCAAACAAGCTGTATAACTTTGCAATATAATACATTGAATTAGCATTGCATTAGGAACACCTATAACATTCAGAGAATTGAACCGTCCTAGCGTAAATTTGGCATCTGACTACCAAGTTAGATTGTGCGAGTTTAATTATGGTGTATCTTGTTTGAAAGTGATTAGTGATTTTGACCGAGGCCTGATTATAGGTGTCCGGAGGTTCGTTAATAGTATCTCACAAACTGCTGAATTACTGGGGTTTTCACACGCCATTCTGAACACACAACTTGCCATATACAGTATCACTCATGGACTACTGCAGTAGAGGACCAGTGCAAAAAAACAAAGCAAGGCTTCCATCATCCATGTACACAGGAACGGTTCTCGGAAAGTTTTTCGCCAACAGTTGTTCCCCGGAAAGTTGTTCGCATAAGTCGATTGCTTGCTTAACCAAACCTAACCTATTCTATCCTAACTTATACAGTAACTTATGCGAACAATCGTGGAAAGTAAATACGTTGTGTAGTCCAATGAATACAAATATTTTTTACTTCAAGCCTATGAATATGTCACATTTTGGCGTTTAACAGCACGAGGCAATGGTTCCACCACAACAGTGCAAGCGAATGGAGGTTGTGTTATAGAGTTGGGCCTCTTCAGCTTGCACGCCCTATATGTTCTCTGATATATGTCAATTGTAATTTAAAGGCAACATGAACATCATTGCAGATCAAAACTTGTGATCTGTTGCTAATATGCTAACCATTTTGAATTGAGACCCACGAAGGAAATCAAAGTTCATTGAATTTACATTTTCTGGCTCCAGTTTTCCTTGGGCAGCCCCATGTCACTATCACCAGCGAGATGATTTAATGGATTTTGCATTTATTTTAACGTCAAATATATTTTTTGCTCGTTTCATCCTTGTGTGAGCGGCTCCGACGTTCACGGATTCATTGAACTTCACCCGAGGATAAGGGAGGGGACACTCGGAAAAAACGAGGGGGGACATAAGTACGAGATCTTTTTTAGAAGCGTGAGGAGGGAAAAAAACGACCAGGGTCATGTTTGATACATATAAAATACCTGTTCAAAATCATGGGAGATAGGAATGTAAAAAAAAGCTGAATTATAAATAGTAGCGTGTAATTTTTGTAGGAAAAAAAGGAAGGGAGTTTCATTTTTTCGTTAGGGTAACAGAGGGATCGAATGGCGGCTTAAGTCTGGGACGATATACGTAAGAAAACTGACAATTACATCGACGAAACGCCAGTAGTTTATATACATTTAATTGAAATAATGACTGGATTATAAGCTACGTGTACACTTCATAAACGTGTCCACGTGCTCTGAAGAACACAAATAGAAGGAAATTTCCGAATTGCTTTCAGAAAACCAGCTAAAACTTTCATAGTTTCTACAATATTTTTAATTTAAACAATTTTTCAAGCACAACGGTTACCCAGGGGTGTCTACTGGGTTTGGTATTGCAAATTTCGTGAGTTTTCAATGCCTTTTTCATGATTTCAAAAATGTTTCAATGCCTATTAGAATATGGTGCCGTTGAAGTTTTATGTCATAATTAACTATCACAGTGAGGCACGATGATCATTGGCCAAAAAAACGCCACAGGCGAAATTTTTGCAAAACTAAATTTCAGATGATGGATTTTAACCTGCATTTTTGTTTTGTGAATAGATTTAATGCAAACGCTGCTCGACCCTTATGTAAATTTCATGATTTTTCCAGGACTTCCATGACCTGAATTTCATTTCATGAATTTTCCACGACTTCCATGACCTGAATTTCATTTCATGACTTTTCCATGACTTCCATGAGCAGTAGACATAATACCATTAGTAATTTTCTGACTGTACATGTCGGTACCAGCATGGATTAGTAAAGAATTGTTGTCTTCAGTTGATGATACAAAAACAAACTAACGGTTATCTAAGTGCTACCCACACATCTGACGCGAGCATCTAAGGACCTACAGAGGTCAGGGAATGTACATAGCATGAATAATGAACAGTTTTAATTTTTAAATATTCAACCGTGGGACTAACTTCGTCGTCGTTATTGAAATAATCGTCCCGTTTTGAATTTAAATAAGCAAGGTGCTGACGTCAGGTAGATAAGGTTTTACCACAGGCAGTTGACGTCACGGAGATTCGATCCTTCTATCATCTTTTTGCGCAAGTCGTCGTTAACGTAATTCGCAGATTAAACATGTTTTAATGAGCGATGCCAATGTAATGTAATGGGGTATTTACATATGAAATGCTGCCATCTGGATATTACTTCGACATGGAAAATTACAATATCACATAATGACGGGTGAGCGCATGCAGGTAATGATTTCCCGTAGGGAAAGACAGATTGGTAAATTGCTATATCCTGTTACGAAGCTAAGCGCCAAATTTGAATAAGCATCTAACACCCAGCTAGCTTCACGTGGAGAACACTCCCAGATCGGTTAAAGGCGTTGGATGCCAACGATATATTGCCAAGTACAGTAAGGTTCTGGTATAATGTCAAACTGGCATCAAGAATAGTGGGCTTGGTCAAAGCAAATGCACCGATTGTGGAACGAGGGCGAATTAGGACAATGATGATGAGGTGATGATTAAGCTTGAGAAAGGTGGGATTATTACTTGGCGGAATGATTTTAAGGCAAAAATGAAGGTTTTGAGCTCAACGACATCATTCCCAATCAACAATAAAAAGTTTTCGTAGAATCTACCGAATTCGCTGCAGCGTGGCTGCAAAAATACATGTATGCCAAGAAAATGCGTTAGTTGCCCTTTGACACCACATGGGTGGGCTTTAAATCGTTAAGTAATTTCGTTCACGTGCTTGCTGGGATACAAATTTGAATGTTATTTCGGTCGTCAAAATTGTATTATGACAAAAGTACCAATGGTTGTGAAATCCGTATTTTTCAACACAAAAAAGTGAGAAATTAATTCAACTTGGTCCAACTGGCTAGTTTGGCTCAATTCAAAAAGTTATAATGCTGGAAGAGGGCCTATGCTGAACTGCTGAAATACCTGGGAATATTTACTGGCTATGTTTCAAAACAACTAAAGGTGCGTTTACACCACTATGTAACAAGATGTGTTATATTGCAAAGTTATTCAACTTGTTTGAAAATTAGAATAAAAAATGTTATTTAACATCTTGCAGTATTGATGACCCACGTAATCGAGTGGATACGTGTTATAACAAGTTGTACAACAGGGTTAAAAAATTGTTATGTGGCAATGTTTTGGTGATATAGCGTAAACGCACCTTTTAGTACATCATGCATGTATTCTGACTACATGCAAACAATTTTAAAATTGATAACATTCAAAAAGCTAACCATTTCGAAGTATATGAAGACGAGATTAATGAGAATGAAGTTCTGATGCGAATCAGAAAAAGGGATGATTAGGGATAGCCTAAGTACTGTACCTGTTAATTTGCTGCCGTTTATTTATTGAGTTTATTCAACGACGCCCAAGGACAGTTATGGCCATAAGGGCGACGAGCCAGCATTAACAAAGAGATAAAAGAATACAGAAGGTTGATGAGGGAAGGCCCATGGTCATGGTCGATTTTTTATAGGAAATGTCTGGCATTTCCGTGGAAATCAAATCCTCGTTTCCAGAATACGAGAAGCCAGAGCGCCATCATATATGAGCTCATTATTTCCTCTGATTGCTACAATACTCCTCAATTACTACAATTTTACCAAAAAATATTACTCGAGAAAGTTTCCCTCAATGAAGTTCATGGAAATATTCACATGCGATGTTTCAAAACAGCGCACGGCAAGACTGCTCACCAAAGAGTACTTAAAATGTTAAAATTAATGAAAATATTGTTTTGGGCATTCATAACCTTACATGTACATGTGTGCCTAGTTTTCTGGCCATTAAAACGACAGTATCTTGCCACGGTGGACAACTCTGGCGCACGCTAGTCAGATGTACATTAGATAAGAAAAAGCAGAGCAAAAGCTACATGTACGAGTAAAAGGAAAAAACCAATTTTATGGCCCGAAACTTTCCATTTTAAAAAACCTAAAAAAACGCCCAGCTCCTTCGTTAACCTCAATGTCCATTTCAACTACAGTATACTGTATTTTTCATTTACCCCAATGTTCGCACGAACTAAGACAATCTCGACTCATTAAAACGCTTTGAATTGTCAACTTCGGTCTTGTTTCTAGCGTTTTTTTGTTGTTTTTTATAAATTTTCAACGAAAGAGGAGGCATCACTACAGCCATAGTTCGATGCATTCATTCCCTAACGTTATCCAAAGTCTAATTAAAGATCATGCGTTTTCGTATGCATGAAATAATAACAATAATTAAGCGCTTTGATAAGCAGATTTTTCGTTTTTTTTTCTAAAACGAGGTAACTGACACCAACAGTTAATTTTCCGAAACTAGGAGAAACCACTCGACAGCTACGAAGTCCAAGGATAAAAAAACTTTGGCAACCAAATTTGTATACATGTTCATTTATGTGGAGTGTGCATGCATAAGGAAGTTCATTAATTAGGAGGGGCTCGGCTGAACTTAATTGGGAGTCCGAAGGTCCTCGATTTTTTGATCGTGAGAGGGGTGGCTCTGCAGGAATGTGCGCATTTAAAAGTCAGAGCATGGATTTGCCCAGCTAGCCTTAAATTATCCGAAAACGTCAAGAAATACTTAAGGGATAAAAAACGTGGGTCAGTGTCATTAAGAAAATGGAAATGAACAACCCAAGGGAGAAGTTGCTGAGTCTAAAAAAATCTCACCCCTCAACTTCCACCTCGGGAGCCAATCAAAACAACCTAAAAAAAACTATAAGCAAGTTGTAAAAAAATATATATAAAAAACTCCAAAAAAACCAGCTAAATGGTCCGGGTTGACCTGCCAAACTAAGAGGTGACCCATAGATTCATTTCCATAACAGCTAATGACGCGTACAAAAAATGGCGAATATCTTATTACGATGGAAATGCTAACGTGCACTGCAATGATTCATACATTGTATATGTAAATTCACAAATCTTATGGCTTTTCCAGTGCTATTTCTGCAAATGCGACAATGCAGCGTTCGTTGTATAACAGCAATGGTTGCCTGCAGAAGTAATTAGATTTAACACTTTGCCCTCCAGTGGCCAAACACGAATTTTCCGAACCGAATTTCTTGACAGTTCAGTTGGATCTTAAACTTCGCCATCCAGCACATGTGAGAGCGAACCAAGGATGGATAAATGGATAAATGAGATACTTTAATTACATGTACAGTAGTTGCCTCTGCTTATCGCCGTGTTGCTGAACAATCAGCAATCCAAAGGACTTTGAAAGATGCTAATGCAATAACATTCCAAAACATAAATTGGAATGTGCTAACCTCAAAGCAAAGTTAAGAAGACCTGCGATAGCAAACAAAAATTCACCAGAAGATTTTATCTTTATTAAATAACATTTGCCTGTACTTAATATTTTAGGGGAGTGTGCCATCGTTCCAACAATAAAAAGCTTGTATTCCAATCTAACTTTTTTTTTCAAACCGCATAATTCATTCGTGCAGAATGCTCGATACCACCAGAGCCTGTTAAATGGTGAAGTTACATGTACTAAAAATATGTATGTTACGTTTAACAGTGTATCAAGACTAGTGCATTATATGTCAGGGTCACATCATTAGACAATGTTTGATCTTTAGTGCTATATTCGCAATTTTTAGGCCAAAGAGCAAATAAAATTGTCACAATTAAAAAATCGCAAAAATTAATGTGCTTTGTGCAATGTCAAAGGTGATGGCATCCAAAATCATGAACGAGGTTACCTAAAATGGGTGGTCATGAATGATGCTCCTGATAAATTATAATAGAACATACACCGTAGAACAAGTCCAAATGTTCTTGGCATCTATCTTCATACTTCAACAATTTCTCAAGGAATAAAATAAAAAACTAAGTTGGCCAAATAAAAAGTACTCGCTGATCTAAGTTACACCATCAAATCGAAATAGAATGGTTCACAAATGCTTAACAGACGCAAGAAAGATTTTGCATTCTCGAGTAAGCTTTATTACATTATATAAATGCAATATGTGCGATTTGAGAAATCTTTATT
The DNA here is from genome assembly GCA_034687865.1 of Kryphioiulus occultus. Classification (NCBI taxonomy): domain Eukaryota; kingdom Metazoa; phylum Arthropoda; class Diplopoda; order Julida; family Julidae; genus Kryphioiulus; species Kryphioiulus occultus. The sequence continues at coordinate 17,731 of JAQGAF010000720.1, read as the reverse complement.
TAAATATTTTATTACTTGGGAATCCTACAGCCTATCACGTCTATCCTTTCGTTTATTGCTGGATGACTTGCGTCATATGATAATTCGGAAGGTGAAAGGAGAGAATACAGTAAGGAGTATGTAAACTTTCGATTTTATCGCGATAAGGGGTGGACTTGTACATGAATTGTATCGCCTGAGCAATAAGTCTTGGAAAAATAAATACAAACAACGTCCATTCTTAAGGATGCTAACTTATGATTTTTATCAAATGAGGGAGTAATGTGTCAAGCTCATATCCGTCATATGACAAAAACAGGATTTACATGAACCCAGACTAGCATTCAATAAACGAAAACATGTTTTAACGAATTGAATTAACGAGTATCGAGAACAATATACTAGGGTATAAGCATGAAACATTATTTCGTCGAATGCTGGTGTCACTGCATTCAAACAGGTGAAGAATATAAAAAAGATCACAGGTCTTATGTGAAATTCCGTCTCTCCATATGATAATTTGTTGTTAGAACATCATTGGGTACATCCATTTAGCATATTAACCACCTTCATTATAACCACCATACTTGCATGCAACTCAAAATGCAACAACATTATTGTTATGTTTGAGTCTGACTAATCTATGCAATGTTTTTGAAAACAATGATAGCGATGTAAATAGCACGCAGCTTATGGTTCATTATTCGAAACCATTATTTAAATACACTTACAAATCATGTTATAACACACATTACCATTGGTTAGAGGCTTCACATAGCCTCCAACGAAATCAACTTCTGGCATCTAAGCTGGTGGAATGTTTAGGATATTTTAGCATAGGACCTAAAGTTTAAACCCATAAAACGCAGCAACAAATTTAGTTGATCAGTTGTGGATATAAGATACGAGCAAGAGATCACCATAGACGAGGGAATAAATGCACATTGGTCTGGAATGGTTGTGTATTACCTATACTTGCAAAACAATTATTACCTAATGCTAAACCAGCTCAAAATCAATGAGTTGGAATTTGCGAAATAAGATGTATGCAAATGCGACATCACGAATTCGTTTAACATGTAATACCGATAAGATCTGGCATTTCTTGCGGCTTGTAAGATGTATGCGAGGGCTATCTCGCATGTGTTAGCTTATCACGAAGACTAGGTTAACAAGGAAATGTGGTACACATGGACGGCACAACCGTGGTGCAACTGGGACCAAAAAGGAAAGAGACAAACGCCAGTTGCACATATCTGGATAATATGAAAATATTCTGATGGCTCCAAGCATGACAACCATAAACACCACTTTATAAATGGACCACAAAGTACTTCAATCTAGGATCTATTCCAGTACGAGCACAACCTGTAGATGGGAGGTATGACTGGAGCTGCTCCTGACAGTGACAGAGCCAACAGGAATGCATGCATAAGAAAACTGGGATGTAGTTAACGACGACTGAGGCAATGATGATCATTTGCACGTTGGAAAGAGGTCAATGTGGCAATGCAAGAGTGACGAGAAGCGGGTTTAGTGCTGATTTGTGGAGTAAATAACCTGCATTCGCATGGAAAAAAAACTTAAAAAACCGTGAAAACGAAAGTCACAATCCCAACCCTGGTGCCCGAATGCATGGCTGTACCGCAGAGATGTACCTCAGCACTAAGCCCATTAAAATAAAAGTAATGAGGTTACGAAAAATGGTGAGGATACGTACACCGCAGAAGTTTTCAAGTACCAGAACTGAACGGTTTACTAAATGACTCTCTCCCATTAATTAACTTTCAAAAAAACTAATTTCAGGCAAACACATTTTGACCTCTCCAGAACTATTCGACTTACTGGTCCAGGACGGTATGACAATGTTTGGAGATCAAACTTTCAACGTCAAAGAAACGAATTTATTTCTTTTGCTTATGAAAAACTGAGTTTGGGTCTCTAGAATTTTTCGTATGCAAAAACTGGCAATGTGAGCATCGCCTAAAACGAGCAAGTCCCCCCTTTGCAAGCATTGGAATTAGTAAATAAATCTTGAGGAAGTTAAACGTCATGGCTGAGCACCGCCTGATGGTTTATCATGGGTATCACGCAGGACACCTGCTTAATGCACATTTTTAATCTTGCCTCCCCACAGCTCGCTTTCATTGGCGTCCTTAAGGCCTATTTTGCGACTGACTAACGGGACCTTTACCATGCTCAAAAGGACTAATGCTAGTGCCACACCTAGCCGCCTCAATCCCATTTCCCATTTTGAAATGCTGGGTGGCAGCCTTGAATTTGCATAAATTAGAAAAGTTTTACCTCCATTCAAATTACGATGTACGAGAGTAGGTGATTTCAAATGCGAAACGGATTGCCTTTACGGCTTTTTACGAGAGGATTTAACCAACGTTGGATTCTCGCTCAACTTTACACCTTTGTAACGGGGAGTAGCCGAGACATTTGTTTTATATGGAAATTTTGAGCAAATCGATTCATTCCATTTGAGAATTTTTAAAAAAAGTTGAACATGAGAACGAGAGGATATTCGCCCAGAAATGGGAAGGACTAGCGCGGCTCTCGCCGGGATTAGGTCGGCGGAAAACGCAACAACCCAGGGCTCCACATATTGCCCATGAATGCACATAAATGAATTAAAGAAAATGGGTTTTTATCGAATTTCAAGCTCGAAACGGTCTGAAATTAAAATGTTGAAATCAGCAGGGGTGGTTTGGCGGGCATTGCGTCCGCGAGAACATCGTGCGGTCCCGTTATCCTCCAGCTTATCCCACAGTTGACAAGCTAGCAGAGTTAAATGACATAAAATTGATCTTACCTTTTTTAAAAGTAGTTAAAAACGACTAAAATGCTGGCCAAACATGGGGCCTTATCTTGACGACCAGCAGTCGTCCGCCATATTCCACGCTGGAAAAGCGAGTTGAATCGAAAACCCGATGCCTGAAAGGTGTTCCGTTACGTCTTATGATCTTCCAATTGCGAACAACTGAAGCCGGTTGCGAGCGACCTGAGCGCCGCCTGGATTAACTTGAATTTTTTTATGTCAGCCATTTTGGTGGTCGCGCAATAGCGTAATGCTTGAAAAAAGTCACATATTAAAATGCATACGCTATTAAGCTGATAATAATAGCATCTTTAGAAATGATTATTCCGATATTATTTTTTAAGAAACTGTAGAAAGGAACTGTGATATGAATTAAAAAAATTAAAATACCATTATAATTATGAGTACATATATTGCTAATATTATTATTATTATAACTCGCAAAATTACATGTCAGTTTCATCATTGCCAAAAATGCCAAATGCTAAAACTGGTCGACAACATTTTATGTACAGTTGAATAACTTGTGTTATAAAAGTCTAGTTCTTAATTCATGATTGTAAAATCAGGATGTTTGTTTACTTCATTGTGAGTTATCTTCCAAATAATTCAAATGTGTTAATTCAACAAGATTTATGGTGAATAGTATTGTTAAAATTGATACCTTCAATTTTAAAACCATTGAAAATTGAAAATAATTGAATTAGAAAAAATCTAATAAATCATTCGTTTATATGTCTAAAAAAGGGATCAACTTAATGATGGTGCTCTTATCACCAGTCACAGAAATGAAAATCTAGGTCATTTTGCCATCCATTGTTTCAAACCACATGTGACAATATTTGCCTAATAGGCCTATCCTGATTGCCTTTTAGACCTTACGTTAAAACAAATACGACGATAACTAATGTTGAGGGTAGCATAGAGTCAAATTGTAGTCATATGTTTTCGAAATTTACGCCAAATTTTGGTTTAGTTTATATCAGTTGCATAAAACAATGTCGTTCTGATTTAACTTAATTGGTTCTTATTTCGTTATCATGACTTTGAAATTAGATGATTTCATATTCCATTTATAAACAAAAAATGTACAGAATTTTAAATTTATAGACACCATATTATTTCTTTAAAATTAATAAGGTACGTTCAGAAGCCAGTCCAATAAAGATGTATAGAACCTCTGATAAAAGGTCAATATTTTAGGAGAAACCTGACAGCAATTTTAAATTTAATTTCATTTCCTAAGCCGCGATTCTCAGGGATAATTTTAATGCTGATGAAAATGCCAGATAAAAATGAAAAGGTAGACAGACATTGAACAACACGTCGATGATAGTACAGGGTATAACATTGCATTTTTGTATTGTTATTCCTGAGAGTAACAAGCAAACATCCATTTAGTTTCCTGTCATATCGATATTACAAAAAAACTATCATGTTACAATTCTCATCTACTTTATCAATCATAGCTTCTTTTCTAATGACAAAACTGTCAACATCTCCTATCTTTTACCACAAAATGTGTTCGTAAATGTATTTACGAAATCCGCCATTTTGAAAATCCCTAAACCAACATGGATTTTCATACTAACGATAAAACTTTCATTATTAAATCCAAAACAAGAAGAGCCGCACGTCATTCAACTGCTCAGTTTTCTAAACATATACATACTTTAAAAATCAATGGCTTCTAATCGTTTTGGATTGAAAAAATACATTGCAAACGATTTTTTTTTGAGGAAATGTATAAATAAATTTAACGAAATATTGATTCAACCCATCAGTTTTCTAAACGTATATATCAAAATCAATCGTTTCTAAACGTTTTGAATTGAAAATGGGTTGAAAAAATTTTTCTTGGAGAATGAAATTTAGTACATGCAATGGCCGATAGCATACAAGGTAGCATTGGCATAGTAGCATACCATAGCCTTCGAAAAACGGCTTGCGTGACGTTCAAATTTACTTTCGGTCACGTGACTGATATACAGTGAAGTGGAAAGTAGGGGGAAAAATTGGTCGATGTGGCAGAAATTTTAATCATGAAATCCAGGGTTGCCTCTAAGCATTTTGATCCGAATAAGAAACAAAAGCTAAAAAATAAATAAAAAGAAGAAAAAAATCCAAAAATGGGCATTATTGTGTATTACATAAAACGCACGCAAGTGAAGGTACCGTATAGGTAAAGGCTCTATTTCAGGTCATGTCTGAGTCCAAGCGTTGCATATCAATAGGTCCGTGCGGTGGGGATGTCCCCAGCCACTGGCTTGACCCACCCACCAGTGCTCGCCACGCTGCATAACAAACACAGGGGCAGAGGCAATATTGAGATTAACAACGGTTCCCAATCCCCCAAATTAAAGTTGGGATGCACGTGAAAGCCCTTGTGCATCAGTCCTTTGGATTTGTATTCAGCTGACCCTCCCAGTCGCTAATACCCCCTAGCCTTGGCTCAACACAAAATGTCTTAAATTACGAGCGAACAAAGGCGAATTAATGCAAAAACAAATCTGCCATCTTTTGATCATTTTATATGGATTAGTTTCCTTGGGAGAAAGCTCGAAGAATTAAGAAAACACTTCATTTCCCACAATTTTCACCCTGGAGAGGCAACCGGGGATTTGGGACGTTTTGGAAATAGCCAGGGCTTTGAAAATTAATCAGGAGTGTTGAAGGAACCATGCAATTCCTTCACAGAGTATGACTTCATTGAATCTCAAATTCTGGTAATATTCATTATATTTTTCCAGTCACCAGCGCAGCATTATTTGAAGAAATTTCATTTGTTCAATTTTACAAGTCCTGATTTGTTCCTAAAAAACATCCATGATCCATCTGCTCGAACGCAATGCGTGGAATTGCGTAAATTTTGGTGAAAGTGGTAAATACCACTCTTTTCCTCATTCTACATTTACTTAAACTTTAGCATTGAGAGGAAAGGGAATTGCTTTACAACATGCTGTCGTCATACTTTCACACTTATCATAATGGTTTAAATTTTAAATTTCCTAAGAAAGTTATTTATAGTCTACTCTCATAAAATATAAGTACGAATTAGTTTTAATGCAACCTATCATTTTATTTGTGTTTAGGAATAGGCATATTTTTTGTTCAACAGTTAAAGATCCTAAATGCCAAGGTGTTCCGCATTGCAAGATTCCGCCCAATTACGGATAATTAACGGTCTAATTGGCATAAAGTTGAATTAGTTTTAATTAGGGATTCTGCGAAAACCAAATAAACGTTAATAATTAATTAATCGTGCATTTCAGGGCAATATGTTTAATACATGAATTGTTCCAGCCATCAACAACATGCCCCCAAAGCCAATGAAAAATAGATCGTGTACACTACTACGTAACAGCATCGCAATTTAATAGCAGATCAAAGAGAATTTAGTCTGCGATTTCAAACTTGAGCATTCAAACAAATGCACGACTAATAATGTCTATAATCAAAACTTTTAATTTAGTTTGAAGTCTATTGGTTCTCGCCATTAATCCTTAATCCGGAAATAATTGGTTAAGCAACCGGCTGCGGATAATTAATTACCCATATCAATGCGTTGTATTACATTTACACCAATAAAATTTGGATATTCGAAAGTTTTGTGTGGTCAATACAGCGTCGATTTTCGCGAATTTTTTACGAGAATTGGGCCTGGATTGAGAGGATTTCGCAGCGAGGGAGAAGTGTACGCTTTGAAAAATTAAAAGTCCAGCACGACGAACGCAGTGGTCAGTTTTGAAAGCCAAAATGGAAGTCTAATCGATTTTTAAAGGCACCATCGATCGATATCGGCTGCCCGTTAGTTTGAAAACGCATTTTTCGGACTGTTTCGGTCAAGCGTTTTTTTTATTTGCTGAAACTTGGAAAATAAAATCGACCAGCATGGCTTTCAAAGCCATTTAATCCCCCACGCACACATCCGAGTTAATTTCACCTCTGAAACCAGGATTTAACCAGGTTTCCACAAAATGATCAACTTGACCTCTGAACTATCAGTCGGGCGAACAATGATTACTTGATTATACTTATCACTACAGTCTTATCCAAACGATGTTTACACAAAATATTTTTTCTGCATTGGCGAAATTTGCAGATAGAATAAGAGCAGATAGTGAAACCCATGAGCATTTTAAACTCACCAGAATGAATGGCATTCTCAAATACATTTTTCGATTCATCAAAATTTTGAACAATACTTTTACACATCTCATTTAAATGACCAATTTTTCATAAATAATTACCATATGTGAATTGTGGTGGAAACTGACTGTAAATCATATCACACGTTGTCTTATGTAACCATTTTTTCCCAATTTATCTAAAAAATAAAAGTACTAAACTAAATTCAGCAATGTCAATCTTATTTAATCATTGATTAAATTTAAAGGAATACTGTGTGTCCAGTGATTCCGGGGAAGTACGAAATATTTCTGAATTTCAAGAAAAACTATTAATATTAACTTTCATGTACAGTAACCAAATATGCAGTAACTAATTTTCGTTCAATGACATTAGACGCGATGCTCTTTTTGATTGAATTTTCAATAGGAATAGCTGGGCAACAATTTAACTTACTACATGTACAACAAGTAAAGAATCTCAACCGTCGACTTAACAAAATCATCCAAAGCAAAGATGACATCATTTAATATTTATGTAATGTCTTGATGTATATTTGCTCTGCACTCTACGGTATCAGGAGATACAAGGATTGTTCCAAAATAAATCCAAGCAATTATTTTGTTCTAAACAACAATCACTAAGCTTAAATTTAACAAATTGCACTATTAATTTGTCATTCACTGTCATCATAAGTGATATGAAAGATTTCCATCAAGCTACTATTTAAAGTTGGAATGTGGGGTTTATTACTTTTTTCTCCAGAAGTTGCGTTAATTATTACAATTGAAAGCTGTCCTATTTTGTAGTGTAATATTTAATTCAGGAGGCTAAAGAGCACCACTATTCCGAAATTCTCAAATTGCAAGATTGAAAAATTTTACAGCACAATATTTTCAACCATGTTAACGATGAAATATAAAATGGTCAAGGAGTCAATTTTTAATGCACATGCACCAAAAACTTGACCGACAAGGGACTTCAGAAGCAACACCCTTTTTTAATTCACTGAACAAACACTGGTTCGCTTTGGTCAAGCAATTCTGAAAAACGTGGTCCCTCCAACGTTCGTCTTTGTCGAGCCAAGTTCGTAAAAACTGCTCGAGGAAAAACGTCTTTTTTCGTTTTTTTTTTAACAAATCAATATTTTATTGGAATTGTCCTCAGAGAGGAGGCTGCACTCGCCAATCAATAAATATGCCTATTGTGTTTGACAAGGACCAACAACAGTTGGAAAGGGCCAATCGCCAGAGGGCGTTTCATCCGATACCTCCACTACTTTCAACTGACCAGTGAGGGCATTAGTGGAATGAAAAGTTAAAATGGCGCTAGGGATTCTCAGCTTGTACTTCTCTAAAAAAACACATTCTAGATGGTAAAATTAGCATGTAATAGTAAGAGTAAACACAAACTTACTTTTCAGTTCATTGAGCCCTGATCGTTTTCTTGAATTTCACAATACCCAGCTGAGCACTAATGTCAGTAATGAGTAATTAATGTCAAAATTAGGTAAGTACATTTAAATTTTAGACACATTGCAAAATTTTCACCCATTACCTTATAAATTGAAAAGTGTTACACCATACATGTATGTCTTTCTCTCATTTTGTAAATTGTTAGGCAATTCGTGGTTTGCAATTTACACACTAGAGTGTAGAAGAGAGTGAAACAAAGAGTTAGTCAAATTCAAAGAACAAATTCGGATAATTTATTTGGCAAAATCTGTTTACGATATTTCCTACGAAAATTATACACACATCCGACATGTGAACATCATTTTGCGATTTTTAAAAAGCACCTTATCACCTCAAAATTCACCATTTGATCAATGTGTAATAAAGACGAGCAATATTACACGGGCAATGACGGATCTAAAACGACCCTAAACTGTGCTACATATTCTAATGTAGAAACAATAGAACTACTATAATTAAAAGCAGGTAAAATAATACACTCTATGTCTTGTTCGGGAAAAAAAACTTCGTACGAACTGTAGCGCTGCCAAAAATGGTATCCGTTCTGCTGTTTCTGCCTTTTCGATAATTCATTTCTTGAAACATGGGAAATTCAGGGCACAAATCGAATGACTAGACTACAGTATGGAAGCTTTTGAAAATCCAGTCTACCGAATATGACCCTGGAATCCAAGGAAAGCTTTGAACACCGTCTTTGAAGAATGTTAGTATTCTAGTATGTCCCAATAAACTAGTTAGAACAATCTAGTTTATTAAAAACTTGGCAGAATCGCTACAAAAAAAGTATGCAGCAATTATCGGCAGAAACTGATTTAGAATGAAATGCCACGAGTGGTCAAACGTTTCTACTAAAGGCCTGACAGATATCGTGGTTACTTCCACGCAGATTTACGCGAAAATCACACCTGCAACCAATGAAACTTGAAATTACAACCAACATACAATTTCCAGAAACTTGTGTAATAAACAGGATTTTGATTCGTTAGGATAATGAAGAGCTACAAGTTCAAAATCAAGGCTCATTGGCAAAACTAGCAGATGTGACCGCATACATGTACGAGGTGAGGTCGTATATGAGGTCATTGGTAAGTACAACAAATAAGTTTAGAAGAGGTCACACTTCACGCAGCCGTATCAAGGCACCTTAACGATTTACCTGGATCAAATTTTTAGAAAAGGGAAAAAAATTATATCCAAACGTTACAGAATGACATGACAGCTGTTTGAAACAAGCCTGTCTAATAATCCCTACTAATTGGCCTGAAAAAGAATCGAAAAATTGCATAAGTAAAGTAACTGGTACGATTGGACCTAACGTCAGGAGCAACTAGGTTTTACAGGGGGAACTAGATATACTGTCAAGTCCAAACGATTCATCGCCAAATAATGCATTCCAGAACAAACACTTGTATACTCAAATGTGCCCAATAGAGAGCTACCGCATAACCCGTGACGTCATTTCTATTGAGTTTTAACTACCATAGCAAGAGCATTGCAGCAAATCAGACACCTCATTAGTTGCACTGCAACGAAATTACCATCATAGTTCAAACGTAATAGAATTTAAGACACAGCTTAATAGCTCTATAATACCATACTGTATATACATGTACAAATAATTAAAGTCGTCAAGTCCACAATAAACTGATTAACAACCCTGCTAGAAAAGTTACAAGCCTTGCACCAAGCAGAACTGCTCCCGAACTATCCCCATCAGTAAAAAAATTCTATTTCATTCTGCCAAACCGTCCAAGCTGCATTGAGGATGCCTCCCTGTAAAGCCATCGAAACGCAACCAAAATTTCCAGAAGATTTCATTATAAAAATTGCTTCATCCAACGCACTTGTTCACTATTGCACTGGCAAATGACCAGACAAAGCTCAAATAGCCCAGATCAACAAAGGAATCATTGTTGTGCTCATACTTAAATCAATTGCCATGTAGTTTCTAGTAGCTAAATCTAACGGGGCATGTATAACTAAGAAGTTTTTTTACGATGAGCCATTTCTTGAAAGAAAATGGAATGGAGGAATTTTTCGGTGGGATCTAATCATTTAAGCAGCTGAGGATTTATACCGCCTCCAACAGAGTAGGGACCATCCAAAACAAAGGGATCTTAAGTCCTCGTCATAATCCTTGCCAGTATACGGCATGTTAATTATCACAAAATTTTGGCAATGTAGACGAAATCTGCAAGGAGGAACTGCAATCGCCTACACTAAAACGCTGCATAATCTGTCGCTGCGTGACTGCACCTACGTCTAAAATACACACGGGCAACGATCCCTCGAGCAAAAACCATACGCAAACTGCGTACAGGCAGGAGGATCTGCCCTTCGAATGGCATCATGCTATAATTTAGGCACTAGGCTTAAGTACGGGTTATGAGAGACCGCCTTTGCGGAACGACGCAAGCATGCCGATAGTCCCCAATTCCAGCGCCGGACTTTCAGTTCTGTAAGTGTTAGACAAGGAAAGAGAAGAAGGTGGGACTTGCGCTCGGTCCATCGTCACAGGTGAGGTGCTAGTAACAGACCCTGCAGCAACGTTCACAGAGTGCAAACCAGTCTTGCCCACTGTTCCAGAGATGCTCAGGCCACGCAGGCTGGTCAGCTGCGTCATTGGACTTGTGGGTTTCAGGTGATGGTAGGTGGGAAGGGTGTACTTGGGTAGAGAGCTCTGAGAGGCAACCACCGTGGTCAAACCAAATTGATTTAACTTTTCCATCAGGTTTATGTTGGCTAAGCTAGCCGTAGTGGATGGTGAAAGAACTTCTGTTGTTGTGACCCCTGAACCTGCTAAAAATTGTCAATTAGGAATACAATACCCAAAAAACTATGATAGTACAGTAATTGCAAATAACGAGTCTTTCACACCTGTTATCTGGGTTGTCCGACTAGATGTCCTGCTGCGCCTTCCAGGTCTACCTGCAAGCAATTCAGCGCCACGACTAAGAGCACCTCCGATTGCCGCTAAACCTTGAGATTAAAAAATAGGATAAGTAAAACCAATACGCAAGTTGATAACATCGTGACAAACAGAACCAGCATAGGAGCAAGATCATAATAAAACCATGTTACGTACTCGGTATTTTTAATGGAGCAAATGGAGGCGGTGTCGATGGTCTCGAGCCTTCTGGGGAGTTGCAGGGAGTGGCCGGAGGAGGTTCCTGATTCTCCTTGGATGGCGATGGCTCACCTTGCTTCGGGGCTGCACTTTGATCAATTGGTAAAATCCCTCGCTCATGTAACAGTTTAGCAAGACTGAGTGTTGTGCTGAATGTGCTAGTGGCTCGCTCACGGCCCTGCGGACTGTTCAGACAGCTACTTATGCAGCTGGATGGTGCGACGCTAACAACACTAATTTGAGAGCTCATCCCACTGTGAATAAAACATATTGCTAAGAGATTGCTTGCCTTTGGGAGGTGCTACAGGGGATATTTGCAATCTTAACACAGGGTGCAACCGGGGCACATAATCCTAGTTCCCTGTAATTCTAGCTTGTAAAATCTGTATAGCAACAAGCAAGCTTTAGCCTCCTCATTTTTGTTCATTATAATTACTGATACAATAGCAATTTATCATTCCATTTGATCAAAGAATCATTTTTCACACATTTAAATGATCAAAACCTCACTCCAAGATACATTTTATTAGCGAAATTGCATTTCTAAAGATATTTAAAAAGGTATGATAGAATTTCATTCCACGTGCCTGGCTTATCTTTTTCGAAATGTCTAGAAATGAAGAACAACAAAAGTAAGAAAATACTTATTAAATTTTCATTGCCTGAAATTTATAAAAAAAATAATAACGAAATATTTCAAAGAATGCACAAAGTTTCCTCGTTTGACAAACTTGAGATAACATGAGTTGCAATGAGTTCTCAAAATTGAAAAAAATGAGAAATGCCATAAAAGATAAGTAATGGAAGAATTTAACTAACAATAATACTGTGCCCCATTTCCAAAAAAAGCAAATCCTAAAGCAACATCCTACCTGCCACATGATATCTCTACAGCAAAGCCTTTTCACAGCGATCCTAATTATTACTGCAGAAAACTTTGGTCCAAGTATAACTCTTACAGTGCAACTAATATTTGGCTACCAAACTTTTTAGATGGTTCGATTCTAGTTTCCGCTCTACACTAACAAGGGTGGGGAAATTAAGAAATGGAAGACGAAGGTCTTTGAATGTGGGAAATGCTATTTCTACGTAAAACACCTGGTTTAATGGATAAGGTTGTGGGTCTTTGTTTAGATTTGTGCATATGAGGAATTTGATTCAGAGGTTTACTATATTTGTTGACATTAGAAAGGTTAGACGATTTGTTAATAAAGGAAGAATAGCTACAACAACAAAGGTAAATGAATAAAAAAAAAGAGAAAAAAATATGAAAATGTAAGAAAGTCTGCTAGCAAAGCGATAGAAATCTACAACTTTTAAAGCTTCTCATATAAAACCTAAAGATGCCAAAAAGTACTATGATGACTTACCTAGGTGTTACCCTGGTGTTGTCATCAGGATGAAGCACTGTAGACGTTGTGTAGGTGTATATTGTACTGGTACTATCGAAAATTTTGCCCGGATGACTCACTTCTAAATTTTAGAAAGTTACATATTGTTAAAAACAAACTTTGCGCGGATACCACTACAAGGGCAAATGGTTAATTATAAACAGCATTACCATCGTCTTCCTCGAGGTCTGTGAGAGTGTAAACTTCATCTATTTCCTCCAGTTTTTTCTCGCCTTTAATTTGGACTCCAGGTCTTTCCTCAAAGATGCCGCCAAGGTGTGGGGTAGCTAGCTGCTGCCACTGATGAAGAGTTACGGAACCTTCCATAGGCTTTACAATCTGCAGTTTTTCGGGGAATTGGTAACGTCTCGAGTAGCCGGACACTCCCGTTAGACCGGAAAATGCAGACATTGCTGACCCAGTGGACATAATGGAATCTGGGGTTCGGCATTGGTTAGGAGTATGCGTGCCATCCTCGAATGGCTGCCGGACACTCGAAAGGTATTCGGCTTCACTTTGGCGTCGGAGACTAAGACGCCGAAGAGCTGTTTCCAAGTCATTTGATCCAGGAACTCCAGGTCGTCCAAGACTTGAAAGAGAACTAATGGCGAGCAGTACATATCAGATGACATTCAAATAACAAACATGATTGAATCCTGGATCACAAAAGTTTTTGAAAAAAAATGCTCAATTTTTAAGCGTGCAAAAATAAAACTGATAGATGCTGAACCAAAAGTGCTTTCTGGCTAATTAACAATACTACAGGCAGTAATGAAATATAGATTTTGCTTCACTGATATGAAATAGGTAGGCCACACTTCTCTCCTAAATCAATAAAAGGATCAAAATATTCTCGCAATGCCAAACTGCATGATTAAAGTCCTAGATCCAAGCAATAGTTATTTTCTAAGACCGAAAAGGAAATATGAAAGTAAATTAACGTACGAGTAGGTGCTGTCTTCGCTTCCTTCTGCGCAAACCGAACCTTCGGAATCAGAAGCCCCTGATCTGTCGAGATATGGCCGAAAGCCCACACTATGTGGGGTGGAAGTAATCCGAGCATGGAGGGGTGAAGCATGCTGAGCTGACGATAGCTGCGGAACTGAACAAATGGAGCCAGAAGCATATGCTGAAGAATGTACTGCAGGAGCACCATACAGGTGAGGCAGTTGGGAAGGATTGTTCGTTTGCAATGAATTTGCATTATTTTGTTTAGCATATCTCACAGTTTCGAATACTTTCAAATTGTGTAACCTAAAACCAAGAAGGGCCATTTTAATTGGCAATTAAAAACTAAATGATATTTATTATTAAGAATCTATAACAACTTACTGCCTTGTATTGGGGTTGAAGCTGCCAGAATCACTGCTAAAAGTACTCTCCAGTTCTGAGGCCAAAGAATCTGGATTGACATACGATGAGTACATCCCCATGCGGCTAATGCTTGGAAAAGCCTTCTTACGGCTGTTGCGGATTTGTTCTTGAGCTTCATGAAGAAGTTCAAGGACCTCGTCGTACCTGACTTTAAAATCTGACAACTAGAAAATAGAAAAGTCAATGTCATGGAGATTATAAATGCTGCATGTACATTAATTATTGCAAAAATAAGTGAAAGTATTTGTGTTTACTTCTATGCAAGTTTGTAAACATTATAGTAAACGAATATCAAAATTCCTGAATCTGCAAGCAAAGGTTTTCCAACTAACCTCTGTGGTGAGATCATTCTGGCATTCCTTTGCAGCTTGGAGATGGTTATAAAGTTCTTCATTTTCAAGTTTGTACTAGAATTAGTTAATAACAAGGTTATTGTTAAATTATTAATGAGCATATCTAATGAAACTGCTAATAAGATTAATATTACATGCATAAAATATCACCTGTTTAAATTTAGATTGTAAATCTGCAACTTGAGCTAGCAAGTATGTAAGGTCTTCTTGTTGTTTGTTGCATTCCTCAATTCTTGACGACAGTTCTTCAGACAAACGTTCATTCTCTAAAGTGAGCTCACCTATGGGTTAAAGTACCGTATATTTAACAATTGCTAAGAGCAAGGATTGAAATTCTAACAGGTATGGAGATAAGGATAGTTGCCATGAAAACGGGGCATATCACAATGTTTTAATTACAGATAAACAACACCAATAAAAATGGACCAAATTAGCATAACAGCTTACTAGTTTGGTGAGTGAACTCATTGATGAGTTGCAATTCCTTATCTTCTAGGTTATCTGTTTCCAAGCTGATTTGTCGTGTCTGAAAATAATGTTAGTGTAAAAATTCACGCCACACTAAGGGATAGCTGGTCAATTATTCAAGCTTACCCTTTGTGCCAAAGAAAAATTTTCATCCTCTAAGATACGAATTTTCTTCTGAAGAAAATCCCTAAATCAAAAGAAAGGCGAATAATAATGAAACATTGATAAATAATTAAAAGCAGCTAACAATTAAGAGCGTTTTTTCTGAACCATTTTTTCAAGGGATGAAATATACGTACACAGGTGTTCCGTCAGTAGAATCAGATTCTGAGCCATCATTATCATGGTTCTGGTAGATGTGGAGTAACTCAGTTTTCTGAACTAACTCATGGCGCAATTGGGTAATCTAGTCATAATAAAAATATCGATTAGTTATTATTCACAACCTTAAATTATTCGATAAGTGCAATAAAAACCTATCAGTTATGACCTTACCTGATCTCTGGAGACTGTGACTTCGTCTTCAAGCACGTCGTTTCTTTGTTCGAGAGTCTGATTTTTTTGGAGGAGTTTTTGGCCAATACGTGCCGCTAGTTCTAAATCTTTTTCTTTCTGTACATCAAACCAAACGGATACAAATAAAAATGTGCTAAAATACTTCACAATACGGGTCTACAAAATACCATTCTCCTAAGTCTTAACGATGAAAGGGTCATAATTAATGTTTTTCCCCAAGAAATGGATTATGCAAAAATATTGTTCAACGCACATTCAGAAGAGGAAAGTGATTTTTCCATAAGCCCTGGTTAGACTTTGCTTAATACAAATAAAGGTGTAGTGGACGATGAAAAACAAGCTTTTTAAACCATTGTTGCTCACCTCTTCGAGGAGCCTTGTCACTGCATCAATGTCATTGTAGGTCTTAGTCATTTGGCTCACACGACTTCCACTTTGGACTAAAGGTAAACAAATGAGAAAAAATAAAGGGAATTAGTTGGGGAGCATTTCGCGAAAAATATTTGCACAACCAACAGCCCGGCTTAATTCCATACCAATCAAAATGTAATTAAACATATACAAACACAAATCCTTGATCTGACAATTTAAAGAGGACCTCCATACTGTGCCCAGATAACAGCAAGGAGTAGGAGGTGCCAAGGACGCTGGATTGAGCAATGCAGTGACGTAATTTCAAAGATTGCTATTCAATGATTTCTAAAGAAGTCCAAGCAGTAATGGATGGAATACAATTGAATGTCTGACTACAATTAGAGGGTTGATGTCGGCGCTTCCAGCATGACCAACATTGACTTTAAAGGCATTAAAAAGTAAAGGGGAGCAACAAAAACCTGGACTGCAAAAACACGGATTACAAGATTTAAATTGGGTTATGAACCATTTTTTTTGCAATGCAAGTTTTATGATTGCATTCCCAGTTTTTCCTATCAGCTCTTCATATTACTAATGCAGCATGATAAAGACAAACTGCTTCTGCATTCAAGATTAACCACTATCCCAATCGCCAAGTTGTTTAGTGCTGCAGAAAAAAAAATACTATGTTGATCGGAAATTAGACTTTCTCAGACTGGCCAGTGCTCTCGATATGCACTTCGAGGGCAATGCATGTAAAAAAAATAGCACAACCTACTTGTCCCCAAACACTTGCTCTGACAATAATGCAAGAAAATTATGAATCGCAGCGTACACCAGTGGAGAAAAAATTGGAGGTAGGCCAGCAAACGAGCTAAC
Source organism: Kryphioiulus occultus (assembly GCA_034687865.1). Classification (NCBI taxonomy): domain Eukaryota; kingdom Metazoa; phylum Arthropoda; class Diplopoda; order Julida; family Julidae; genus Kryphioiulus; species Kryphioiulus occultus. The sequence continues at coordinate 863 of JAQGAF010000720.1, read as the reverse complement.
AAAGCCATTTCTATAAAAAGGAGATATCTCGATTGAGCTGGTCATGAGCAGCAAGTTCATTCAATAAACAAGTGAAAACAAGCTGTAACTGCATTGATGAAAGTAATGAAACCTACACGTCCCATATACCCGATTTAGAATTTCTGTGAATACCCCTTTTCATTTCTCCATTGTAGAAAACCGCACGAAAATCATTGATATCCTGAGAAATTTCTGTGATGCTGATTCTATCTACAGGTATGACTGATCCATGTTGCCACACTAGTTGATACTGTTAGTCTTCAGCTGGCTTTACGATGATTCCAGCCAAGTAGCAGGATTGACGAAATAAATGTGTAATTAAAACGTTTTTTAATTGAGAGAATTCAAACGCACATTTATTCAGAACACCGCTATTCTAAAATTTCCTAGTTCTAGAATTGTATCTCCCGCTAATAGTTGGCGCCCTCTCCTGTGCGATAATCGCATTTTCTACGGAGCCTCGTAAGGGCCGCAAAAACCTACAGAATCTCATAGGCGCCAGAACTATTTATCACAGATGTTAGAAATGTGTAAAGTGTGGAAAACGTTGCAGTAACATCTCTATCGTAACTACACGTATTTGATAAAGTTTGAATTTTAATTTGATTAGTCGAATTTCCAAAGAACTTAACAATTAATTTTAGCAGACAACTTACAACTGACTAGGTGAATATTTTGTGGTAAACCCCGAATTAAGGGAGTGAAGGAGTTAAATTCCTCATGTTATCCTCATGTCACATTTTATTTTATACTACGCTTTTTAATAACACGCAAATCAATAAAAAATTAACTTACCAGTTATTCAGCGGACCTTACTTGAGTGCATGATTGACAGAAATATC